>LPNX011120957.1:626636-713789 GCA_001517045.1 Pseudotsuga menziesii | reverse complement strand
TATATATATATATATATATATATATAATTTCAACATGGTATTTTAACTAAAATAAGTGAAGGTTGTTTTAAACAAAGACCTAAAGCCTTCTTTTGTGAGGAAATATTTAAAATAATTTTATATATAAGTTTAGGTTTGTGTGCATTTTAAAATATATATTCAGTTAAGTTATATGGTTTTTTTATATAACCAATTTGGATCCATCTGAACTCAACTCAAGATCTACCATGCAGTGAGAAGGATCAAATGCCCATTGGTGCAAACATTTTTTAATGTCACTCTTTTGCTTGATATCGAGATGGATTTCATCCCTTTAGACACATGGTACATGTAGAGTATAGATAGGTCGAGGCTAGTTACACCCTCGGGAAGCCACATTAGATCTCTAGATGATCATGACTATATATATGAGGTACGTGAAAGGAAACCTTCAAATTTTAATTTAGAATTAAAATTAATAACAATTTTCATTGATGAAACATGTGAAAAGTAAGAAAGTAAGAGGATATGTATAATACATAAATTTAACAGTAATCAGTGTTGATATATGTTCTTTATCTTTTCTAATAGCCACTCTAGCTACTTTTGCCATCTTTTCACATTAATCATATGAAAATGAAGGTTTAAATTGAAGACCATTCAAATATTTCACTCAAGATATTGCAGTAAATGTTATACCTTGCCTCTTTTGTTTCTCATTATTAATAGTTCCTTTCTTCAATGTTTATCCTTGTGACCTAATGATTGTTAAACCACATGGGATTTTTAATGGAAGCTATTTTTTATTACCTCTTTCAGTTGGTGTAATAAGAAGAGTTTGAGGGCTTGATTCATCCCATGAAACTCCACCATATTTATCAAATTTTATGAGAACATATGTGAGTGGTTTTGGGGATAATGTTCCATGGTAATAACTAATTTGTTGTATATCTCTAAGAGCACCATTGATGACTCCTTGATATTTCCATATGTTCGATGTAATCCTCACCCTAGCTCCAATTGCAATTATGATCTGAAAACAAGATCTTTGCTACTCTGTGATGTTAACATGAATTGCATAAAGATCATGAATGAAGCTCACAAATCCATAAGAAGAGAACCAAACAGCATAGACAATACACACATAATGACAACAAGTTGATAACGGAGTTCGTCCAGGATGGACTACGTCTCTGGGCCTGCTTCTCAATAGGAGGGACAATCTATAATCTAAGCATAAGGAAAAATACATGGCAATGATACAATGATACCTTGGTGACAATGGTTAGGAAGAGAACCATTTCCCAAAACACAATCAGACTGCTTCTAGCAACTCTGAAGCCTGAAGACGGTATAAAATGAGTATAAACACTCATACCTTCCTCCTGCAGAGCTACGCAATCTCCCTTCTCTCCTTTAGCTACAAAGTCTCCACTCCAAAGCATGAGTGGCAATGGAAACCAAGGGGGTTTATATAGTGTGGAAGAGCTCTCCTTCACATGTTTCTCATGAATTCTTAGTTACAACTTATTTTTTTCAAAGTTGGCAAATGGTTACAACCTCTAACTAATGGGTCTTAATGTTGTAGTTGGTTTTGTTGGGAATTATACCAACTATTCTAAGTATAGTACTTTATAATACTATCGAACCACTTACATTATATTCTGTTGTAATATTTTTAAGCCATAACAAAACCCAGTTTTGTAACCATTCCCAAATTCATTAAAGAACACATGCTAAATGTGTTGGGCTTCAAGTGGCACGGGTTGTTGGGCTGTCCATTCGGTGCATACCATGTGACCCCCGTGCTGGCACCTCCACTTTGAGCTCCTGGCTGTGTGGCTATGTGGTAGGACCAGGGGTCAGGGCTAGCCTTGGCCCCTTTTGACGTCCATATAAACATTCTGCCAAATTTAAATACAAGAACCGAACCACACATACCAAGTAACACTACCAGCGCAATTGGTAAAGGCGCAGAGACAGGGTATGGGAGGTCAAGAGTTCGAAACCGACAGAGCAACAACATTTTGGTGAAATTCAATCAATATTGGAAAATCCGGTGCTGCCATGTGGCAGTTCCGAATTGGTCCACCTCAACGCCCAGTCAGCTGCCAACTCATCTGCCGTACTTCCAACTAAGTTGCGTAGCCACCTCCGTACTGACACGTGTCGCATTTGGATTGGTCCATACTACTGACTGGATTGCCACCTCATCATCCATACATGACACATGTCGCATACTTATTGGACCATACTGCCACCTATCTGTCCGTTCAACTCCCACACCATCTGTCTGTACTGTACGGATGCCAAATTTGCCTGTTTCATCAATACAACAGAACACGATAACTTTCTCATATGGAGTTCGTTTGAGGTGAAATGAACGCTGTTGGAATCGTCTCGATGAGCCCGTTGATCTGACGCTATTTTTGCTAAGATTGGAAGACTTCAAAAAAAATTCCTTCTTAGATCCTCCTGGATCATTCCTCCCCACTGAGAAGCTTTTGGCCTCCAAAATCCTTTACTAATCAACATATAGGTGAGGGAATTGCTCCCTCACTTTCTCCTTCTCGATCCACTTGGCTTTGCTTGGATGAGTGCCTTTGATGCCCACTCGAAGATAATCGACATCACCTCTGCGAGAAGTCCTTGTCCTTTTGTTGAAGATGACATCTTCCTTTAGCTCATCCATGTACTCAGTAGTAAATTCATCAACTGATGGCAATGAGACATTCTCCCTTTTATCCATGATCATGGGAGGCTCATAGAGTTTTAAGTTATCCACATTCACCACTGAGTAGATCTGCATGTATGGCAGTATCTCTAAGCGAAAGGCATTCGTCCCAATCTTCTGCAAGATGGTGAAGGGACCATATCTAATGGGCTTGAGCTTCTTGCCTTCTCCTTTCATCCTCTCCTTGCTGATGTGAAGCCACACTTGATATCCTACCTAAAACTGATGATAAACTCTATGCTTGTCATGGCGGTCCTTGTACTAGGCTTGACTCTTCTCCAACTGCGCTTGCACTGCTTGATGTATCTTTTGAACTCTCTGAATGAACCTGCGAGCTTTGTATTCATCCTTGGAAGCACTTGAATCACCCTCTCTCCCATAAGTCAAGTGCAATGGAGTCTTTGGCAAGTACCCAAAGGATGTCTCAAATGGCAAGCTCTGAGTGGAATAATGCATAGCCCTATTGTAGGCATGCTGCACATACTGGATCTATTCATCCCATAACTTAGGATGCTTGTTGCAATATCCTCGAAGCAAATGGACAAATGTCATGTTGAATACCTCTGTCTGTCCATTGGTCTATGGATGGAAAGCGGTGCTCCTCTTCAGCTTGGTTTCCGTCATACACCATAACTTTGTCCAAAACTCTCTAAGAAATGGGGGGTCCCAGTCTGAAATAATGGACGTAGGAAGTCCAAAGTGAACCCATACATGCTGAAAGAAGAGAGAAGCAGCTTGCTTTGCAGTGACCTACTTTTTACATGGAATAAGAATGCACATCTTGCTAAACCTATCCACGACCACATACAAGTAGTCATGACCCCTCCTAGAAATAGGAAAACCCCCCACAAAATCCATGGAAATGCTTTCCCAAGGATGGGAAGGAATAGGAAGTGGTGAGTATAGCCCCAATTTTCTATTAGTGGGATTACAAGTAGAGAAAATCACACACCCCTTTACATATTTTGTTAGAATGTCTTTCATGCGAGGCCAATACACAAATCTTTGCAAATGAGCCAAAGTCTTACCTACCCCAAAATGCCCTGATACAAGAGAAGTATGAGCTTCTCGTATTACATGGACTCTTTCACTGATAGGAACACATAGCTTGCCCAAATGATAGAGAAACTTTCCCTGGAAATAGTAGTCTTCCACCTGTGTGCCATTGGTTAGCTTCTCATAAATCTCCTTGAAATCATCATCAGTAGCATACTGCTCAATATAACTTTCATGGGATAAAGAAGCATTTTTCAAAACAATAGATGCAACAATAGGAGGTCTAGAAAGCATATCTGCCACTTTGTTACTAGCACCCTTGTTGTACTTGATCACTAGATGGAATTGTTGAAGAAATCCCATCCACCTGAAATGACGAGCTTGCTGGAGCTTAGTCTGGGACTGGAGATACTGCAAGGGCTGATGATCGGTATGGATGATCATCTCCTTACCCATCAAGTAGTGTTTCCACTTCTTGACACTCTGAACCAAAGTATACAACTCTTTGTCATAGGTGGGGTAGTTGATCACAGCTTGAGTAAAAGTCTCTGAATGGTAGCAAATAGGCTTGCGGTGCCGCATCAATACTACCCCCATGGCATATCCACTAGCATCTGTCTCTATCTCAAATGGTTGTTGCAAATCAGGCAAGGCTAGGAATGGGGCGGTGCTGATCTTTCCCTTCAATGTGTCGAAGGCTTTCTGCTGCTTACCTCCCCACTGGAAGGATTTTTTTACACTTGTTAAGGCATGCAAAGGAGATGTTATGTATGAGGAGTTCTGAATGAACCTCCTCCAATATTGAACCACTCCTAAAAATCTTCTCACTTCAGTAGTGTTAGTAGGCTTAGGCTAATTGACAATTACATCAACTTTTGAAGGATCAATTTTTAAATTTCCACCTCCTACAATATGACCCAAGTAAACTAATGAAGTTTTGCCAAATTCACACTTTGACAATTTTAAATACAATTTCTCCTTTTTCAAAGTATCTAATACTTTCTTTACATTCCCCACATGTGCTTCCCAAGTTTTTCTAAAGACCAAGATATCATCTAAGTATACAATGACAAAATAATCTAAGAATGGCCGGAAAACATGGTTCATTACCCACATGAAGGTTGCAAGTGCATTGCAAAGCCCAAAGGGCATCACCAACCACTCAAATAGACCTTGCTTGGTCTTGAAGGCCGTCTTCCACACATCACTTTATGCAATTCTAATCTGGTGGTAGCCACTGCGCAAATCCAACTTGGTAAAGAACACAACATCTTTCAACTAGTCGAGCAAGTCATCTATGCGAGGAAGCGCGTATCGATTCTTGATCATGATCTTGTTGAGATCCTGATAGTCAACGCACATCCTCCATGTGTGATCTTTCTTCATCACCAACACAATCGGTGAACCACATGGAGAGGAGCTGGGTCAGATCACTCCTTGTTCCAACAAGTCTTGAACCTGCCTCTTAATCTCTACCATTTCAACTGCAGACAACCTGTACATGCCCACATTAGGAAGAGGGGCATCCTGTTGGAGATGGATCTCATGTTGAATCTCCCTTTTGGGAGGAAAACCTGTAGGTTCCTGAAATATTTCATCATAGTTAGCCACAATATCAATCATAGCCTTTTTATGAGAAGGATCACAACCTTTGAAAGCATCGGATGCCTCAACGTCTTTTTCTCCAACAACCATGAGAATGTATCTCTTATTAGTGTTGATGAGCCGCTTCATCTGTCCTGCACTAACAAGATTGGTGTTAGATTTCATACTGTGAGCTCTCACAATGTACTCCACCCCATTTTTGGTGAGATGGTACTTGTTCTCATGATGGAAGAATACTACTTTTCAATTATACAAGTATGGGCTTCCCAATACGATACCGCAGATGTCAAGAGGAACAACATCTAAGTCCACCTCATCGATCAACTTTGAAGCAATAGAAAACCTTAACCTCCATTTCTTAGTCACCTGTAGCTTAACATTATCACATACCCATCCAAGAAGATAAGGCTTGGGGTGAGGTTTAGTCTGTATGCCCAACTTCTTAACAACTAATTCTGAGATCAAATTTACTTGAGAACCTGGATCAAATAATGTTTCAATCTTTGTATGTTTAGACACAACTCTGATGTGAAACAACTCACTTCTTCTTTTATCATTTTCTTCAGAAACATGAGTAGAACTTGAACCAGTATGAGGAGTTTTGTTACCTTGCATTCCCATGGCTGTAATCTTGGTTTCGTCACCTGAGTTGGAACCCAAAGCTTGTTGTGCAGTTACAATGGTCTTTTTCTTCTTTTTTCCTCCATAATGCTTTGGCCTCTATTCAAGATGCAACTTCCAACAACTTTCTTCATCATGCCTATCAGTGTCACAACGTTTGGAATGGAGCTTTCCTCCTTCCTTCTGGGTAGTAGCTGTCTTCTTGCTCTTGTCTTTCTTTTTGGACTTGTGGTTGTTGTTGGGCTTGAAAGGCTTCTTCGGATGGTCTTCTTGCAAATGCTTCCCCCTACTCTCAAGATGAGTAGCCTGAACACTTGCTTCATCCACACTAGTAGGATTCAACAACATCATAGTATGGCATAGATAATGATGAAGAGTACCAACGTACTTCAAAAGAGTGTCAAGAGAATCTAAAGAAATATTCAACTCTAGAGGTTTCTTTATAAATTCTTCAGTAAAATTCTGAACACTCTGACCCTTGCCTTGTCTAAAACTTTGCCAATCCATCATATCCTTTTGAACATAACCCAACGGATAAAATTTCTTATGTAAAGCAGAAATGAAAGCAGACCATGATGAGAGAAGATTACCCATTTGTTTTCTACCTTGCTGAAGCTTGCTTTCCCACCATACAAGTGCGGTGCCTGTTAGCCAAAGTGAAGCCAACTGAATATTCACATCTTCTTCTTTGATCTACTGGACTCGGCAATAGACCTCAATTTTCCTTATCTAATTGTTCAACTTCTCTGCATTTGCTTCCCCATTGAACATGGGCAAATCAAATTTCACATCGAGCTTCAATAAGGGCTTCTTTTGAGGCTCTTTGTGAGGAACCTTGGAATGCTGAGAATGAGATGAGAAAGAAGCACTTGAAATTGTGCTTGAAGCTGAAGGTGAAGAGGGAGGCTCGGGAGGCTCTTCACCACCTCCTCGATTAACTGAAGCGTTGCCTTCATCCTTCACTTCTTTGTCTTCCTTCTTTACTTCACTGCCTTTTCTTTCTTTTGCCATGCGTTCTTCATAGTCTGCAAACAACTTGTCTACCTTGTCGGTCATCATGTAGAAGACCTTGTGAAATTTTTCCTCCATCTCGATGTGGCATCATTAGCATCCATCTTCCTCCTTCGGTGTGCATGTTCGATCTCGAAATTGTAAGGCTCTAATGTACCCTCATCAGCTTGCAGTTTAGCCCTTGTGAGCATCCACACTCACAATCCAACGTCAAATAAACCTGCTTTGATACCACATGATCCGAAAACAAGATCTTTGCTACTCTATGACATTAACATGAATTGCATAAAGAGCATGAATGAATCTCACAAATCCATAAGAAGAGAACCAAACAGCATAGACAATACGCACATAACGACAACAAGTTGATAACGGAGTTCGTCTAGGATGGACTACGTCTTTGGGCCTGCTTCTCAATAGGAGGGCCGATCTAGAATCTCAGGATAAGGAAAAATACATGGCAATGATACAATGATACCTTGGTGACAATGGTCAAGAAGAGAACCACTGCCCAAAACACAACCAGACTGCTTCCAGCAACTCCGAAGCCTGAAGACAGTGTAAAACGAGTATAAACACTCATATCTTCCTCCTGCAGAGCTACGCAATCTCCCTTCTCTCCTTTAGCTACAAAGTCTCCACTCCAAAGCATGAGTGGCAATGGAAACCAAGGGGGTTTATATAGTGCGGAATATCTCTCCTTCACATGTTTCTCATGACTTCTTAGTTACAACTTTTTTTTTTCAAAGTTGGCAAATGGTTACAACCTCTAACTAATGGGTCTTAATGTTGTCGTTGGTTTTGTTGGGAATTATACCAACTATTCTAAGTATAGTACTTTATAATACTATCGACCCACTTACACTATAGTCCGTTGTAATATTTTTAAGCCATAACAAAACCCAGTTTTGTAACGATTCCCAAAGTCATTAAAGAGCACGTGCTAAATGCGCTGGGCTTTAAGTGGAACGGGTTGTTGGGCTGTCCATTCGGTGCATACCATGTGACCCCCGTGCTGGCACCTCCACTTTGAGCTCCCAGCTGTGTGGTTGTGTGGTAGGACCAGGGTTCGAGGCGAGCCCCAACCCCTTTTTGCACCCATATAAACATTCCTCCAAATTTAAATACAAGAACCGAACCACACATACCAAGTAACACTACCAGTGCAGTTGGTAAAGGAGCAGAGACAGGGTATGGGAGGTTGAGAGTTCGAAACCGACGGAGCAACAACATTTTGGTGAACTTCAATCAATATTGTCCAATTCAGTGCTGCCACATGGCAGTTCCGGATTGGTCCACCTCAACGCCCAGTCAGCTGCCAACTCATCTGGCGTACTGCCAACTAAGTTGTGCAGTCACCTCCGTACTGACACGTGTCACATTCATATTGGTCCATACTGCTGACTGGATTGCCACCTCATAATATGTACATGACATGTTTCACATCCTGATTGGACTGTACTGCCACTTGTCTGTCTGTTCAACTTCCACGTCATCTGTCCGTACTGTACGGATGCCAAATTTGCCTGTTTCATCAATACAACAGAAGGCGATAACTTTCTCATACGGATTCCTTTTGAGGTGAAACGAACACGATTGGAATCCTCTCGACAAGCCCGTTGATCTAACACCAGTTTTGTTGAGATTGGAGGACTTCAAATTTTTTTCCTTCTTGGATCCTCTTGGATCAAATTAGTAAATCTAGTTCCAATTCTTCGTCATCCATGTCCATAGAATACATGTTTCTTACTCTTGTAGCAACATTCACCACAATGCAATAATTCATATTTATTCTACAATTTTTATTATGTTGTTGTACATTATAATTTGTTGCAAACAAATGTATGGCCTTATCCAAAGTTTATTTTGTGGCAGAACCCAATGAAGTATCTCTATGCTCATATGCAATTTCTAGTCTTCCACCATTGAGACAACATCCCTAATGTTCATAAAAAAAATCGAATTTTGTTTTGGTGATTCCTTTGTCCATCTTACCTAAAACAATATCAAGGGTCACAATTTTTGTAATGAGTTCCATAATTCTTTTGCAATATATTCATATGCATATACACATTTATCCATGACAACTAACAACTCAATCGAACCACCAATCAATATAAATGACATTCCAACAAAACTAATACTGTTTTTTTTGCAATCCTCTCAAAGTCTTGAATCAATTTTTATCAATAGATTTCTTCCAATAAAAATGATTTCATCTATTATAATATAGTTTACCTGTTTCATCTCTACTTGCAAGGTGAACTAACATTATCATTGTAAGATAGTCATCTCTTTGAATGGTATATGAAATGTCAAATGAATTGTTGTTTCTAATATGCTGAAATCCTTCCACCCTCGTAGGATCCCAAAGGAGTAATGGAATATTTTTTTATAGACTCTATTTTTCAAGGCTAACTTTAATAGCTCCAATCAAACATGACTTTCCTATACGTGCACTTCCTTGGATTATCATATGTGGTGTATCAACCCTTTCTCTATAATGCCTAAGCATAATATCAAAAACTATTTGTTGTCAAACTCATAGACTCTCAAATGAATAATGGTTTGCATGTTTATTAGTAAGAAGGGAATTCAACCTCATCTTTTCAGAAATGAAATGAATGGAACTATTGGATGTGTCTCTATCCATAAAATTACTATTCCATGCATACATAGCATCACGATCCCCATTTCCAAGTATCTCAAACTCATTATAATTTAGAACTTTATTCTGATACAATCCACAAATTTTCTTGTGACTCATACTCCCTATAATTTCTATGTGGATTTGATACTTCTTGTTCTTCGTCAGATTCCACTATTGAAGCTAGAGGTAATGGATTGTGATCAACATGTGTAATGTCCCTAAAATCCAAAAATAAAAATAAAAAAATTCGTAGACTAATAAAAGTGCTAAGATCTTACGGACATCTTCTTTTTTTACTACGGAATAAAAACTTGGATAAATAACTAAGCCTAAGTTTTGTCGTTGTTTTCCTTCTTGGATGTGGAGTGCTGATATTTTTCCCTATCGACTTACTGAGAAAGGTAAAGGATCCTATGCTACTTGGATTTCTTAGTTCATTCCGAACTAATGGATGTGTACCTATTTTTTTGTAGGTGACTTTGCCTATAAACTTTAGGCTCATAAACATGACAGAACACAATCATAACATCTACATATATCTAAGCCTAAGCGCTAAAGGTTTGGTCAAGGAATAATACCAAATATTATGCTCAAACTAGAAGACGAAAGGGTTCTAAGCCTAATGTAAATGTATATTGGTAAACTATGGTGAAGGGGGTTATATACTTTTTGATGAAAACTATGTGCATGTTTGGAGTATGGTATTGAGGTTTTAAAACTTTAATGTTGGTTGTAAGTCCTTTAAGCTATACAATCAGGGAGGGTTTAATCTATTGCATTCATATGCAATTGAAAGTATGGAAGGGTTTGAATAATTCGATGGAAATTTTTTGAATTCATGCTATAGGAAAATCTGTTTTGATTTGGGAGAAGGTGGTGGAGAGACTCGCGCATACAATGCTCCACATGATGAACAAAATTCAAGCCTCATGCCTTGTGCTAGAATTTTGTTTTTCATTTGTTTGGTTCTTTGTTTGGTGTTCAGGGAGGTTAATGCTCCATAATTGGGAGTTGTGCATACCATGGCTAGGCTTACAACACTGGTCACCAAAACATTGATAGGTATGTCATCGTTCTATATGGTTCAACTCTTTATGTTTCGTTTTGTTTTACATTTTTACTGCATACTTCTCATTATTTTATTTGGTTTTGTTGGTTGTTCCTTTGGGTCATGTGGGTGCTCTATTTGAAGGGAAATGATTTGGTTGACAACACAACCATCTAAGTAATCCCATGTAGAGCAAGGGAATTTACCCAATGTTTAGTATTTTATGCTGCTATAGGGTTTCAAAAGTGGGTCTCGAGAAATGTTGATAGTAATGCTTAAGTTCTTTGCTGTAGGTTTGGGTTCAATGTCTTTCATTCTGTTTGGGCATTTGATGTGACTCTATAAATAATACTGATGGTAAATTTTGGGTTAAATAAAGACTCGAATCTACGGTTTGGCTATGCTACAAGATCTGTGATTTATGGTTTACCATTAGCTTGATAATGGATTTTGGGTTTAAATAATTTTAACTTTGGTTTTTCTTTGTTTACCATGACCTCTGTGGAAATGGATGCATTTATAATTTCTGCCAATGCCATTGCAAGAAATTGCACTATGATGTCGTTATCTAGCTATTATGGCTGACTGTGGAAAAATATCGTGGGTGTTTTAACTCCTGCTACGATTAGTTTGAATGATTTGTCATTTAAGTCATGTTAATGGAATCATTTGATTTTAAATGTAGATAATTTACTTGTATTTAATGGATAAGAGGCAAATCCCTTGAACTGTATGAGGTTTTAGATTTCATGGGATGTCGTCATGGCTTGGACCAAACCTTGTTAGTCAAATGCAACCTGTGTGTTGTGTTTTGAATTTTTGTTTTTAAATGTACATGATTATATGTTATTTTATTTCTCAGATTGGATACTTGGTTGTATTTTTTATATGAATTTGTTTATTTGTTTACATAAGTTAGCGCTCGCACCTCAGCTCTTTGCGAATTCAATTGTGGGTGGATTTGCTTGGCTAGGGTTTAAATGTTAATGTTGTAGTTTATTGTTTTAACATTGTAAATATAATATTACTTATTAATAAATAAGTCAGGTTTATTAGTTTCGACCTTGGATTGCATGGGTAATTGATTTGTGATATTTGTTTTAACATTTGGTTTGTTAATATGTATATGTGGAAATTATTTTGTTTATCATTTTAATCATTCAATGTTCATTTAGCCGAAGCTGTTTGTTACTGTAATCACTTAAACTAGTTGCGTTGATAGATTTGGGTTGGAAAAGAAATGGAAGGCCACCCATCGTTATCAAGATTTGATTATTTGGAAGGTGTATGTAATGTTTATAAGTTTTTTCATTAATTTAATAGTTTATGGTTTTTATGTATATAGGATATATGAAATCTAGGTCTACGTTTTTCTCACAAGCACTTCGTTTATTTTATGGGTTTGAGTTTGTACTGTAATGGATCTCATCCTTGGTTTGAATGGTTAGGAATATGTATTTACTATGTATATTAATTTTTTTATTGAGGAGAGTTTATTTAAGCTATATTTAGTTAGCTACTTCTTGTTAATATATAACTTATTTTTAAATAAGGTCATAGACCTAGACAAGTTCTTTGTAAAACAAGCTTAATGGTTTTAGTTTTAGAAAAAAATGTTGCGAGAGATCCCGTTATTAGTTTTATCTAGAAATTAGGGTTTATATCTAGACTAAAAAATTCTAACATAAAATTATGAACTAGTTAGATATAATTCTAAGAGAAAATTAACCATAGAATCTATCTAAGAATTTAAAGGCTCAGTTTCAATTTAACAAATGAAACAATCTTGAAACATACATTCAAACTGGAAAGATAAACTTGTAGAGAATAATAACTATAAGTACAACTTGTAATAATAATTAATATAATTGGTAAATGTAGAAACCTCATACCTGCACTATTCAACATGCAAGTGGTCTAGAAATCCTGAAGGTGAGGCTTCTTTTATTTGGAATATGAGACTATGTATAATAGTGCTTGCTTTTGGAAATGCTCCAGGGATAATTTTAGGGGTGAAATTTAGCCCATGGACTATTTTTAGTGTTTTTTCTCCAAAAAAAGATTCACCATTTTGCATTTTTTGAAGCCCTCTTTCACCCAATTTTGATGGGGTAAACTTTTTTCACCCTAAAAATCACAAAATTATTATGTAAACAATATAAAATACTTGGAAATTAAAATATTTTTGAAAAATATCACCAAACATTTTATAGTTGGCGTTTTAAGATTTGGTAAGATTCGTCAACATTTATACACTTTTAAATAAGTATGGTTCCTTTAAATCATCTCTAAAATGCTCTCCAAAACTATTTTTGGACTAATGATAAGATCCCCCAAGCCTTCTCTTGCCTTGGGTCTTTATAGGCAATCTTTTAGGAATGGACAATTGTTTTTAAAACTTCAGTTAGATCAAGAATCCATTATTTTCTTGAAAATATTCTTTAATTGATTTATGTGGATTTAATAATTATTTTGTTTAACTTCGGAACTTTTTACTAGTTCNTATATAATTATTCATTTATTCAAAAAATATATAAACTCTACATAATAGGTTTAATATTTATTTATGCATCATATAACATAGTCTCCTTTAATTGATGCTTCCCTTAGCTTATACTATTTCTTTCATTCAAGACCTTAGGTAGGGTTGGTCAACTAAGTTAGGAAACTCTAAATCCTCCTTGCATATTGGATTATGTCGTATATTGTATTATTTTTTCGAGTACTTTTACGAGAAGTAGATTTGAAATTTCATTTAATCAACTCAAAAAAACTAAGATAAGGGTCGGTTCTATTCAGATTCATTCTCACTCAACACACTTAATTTTAGTAACTCCTAACACTATTCAGAGCCCAAGCTCAATGCTAATAAGTCGGAGTTATAGTTAGTGAAATTCCAGAGCCTCTCGCTCAACACTAATGCTAGGATGTACTTGTATAATACACCCAGGAATACAACGACCAAGGATCCGATGCTTAAGAGCTTATGCTCAACATTAGTTTGTTATGATCCAAGGATTATTCCCAACACTTCCAATAAAGATGCATGGAAATCACTATGAAAATGACCAAATCTGGTCATTTATCTTGGTCGTTTTTAGTTTGCTTTTATCTCATGACACACAATCATCATTTATCCTGATATTTTTTAGTTAGCTCACTTAAAATTATCTATTTTGGTCATTTATCCATTGAAAAAAACCACAGTGACCAAAATGTTTTGTCTCCTAGTCACTAATCTCTCATTTTCCACTAGTGCTTAAAGCATTGATGATTTTATTCTCATTTCCCTTTACATGCTTTAATTTGAAATGGTACTCACTAAGGAACTCCAACCATCTAGCCTCCTGGAATTTAATTTTGGCTGGTCAAACAAATAATTTAGATTCATGTTGTCTATCTTCAGAAGAATCTTCTTCCCATTGAGGTAGTGCCTCCACATCTTCAAGGCATGGATAATGGATGCTAGATCAAGATCGTGGGTGGGATAATTTTGTTTTTGTTCCTTTAATTTTTGTGACTCATAATAGATCATGCAATAATTCTCTATGAGGATTCCTCCAAGTCCTTCCTTGCTTGCATATGTGAAAACAACGAAATCCCCATCGATATCCACGATTCGTAGTATTGGTGTAGTAGTCAAAAGCTGCTTAAGCTTCTGAAAACTTTCCTCAGACTTGGTCTTCAACAAAAAATTGATTTCCTTCTTTTGTAAGGCTGCTATATATATATATATATATATATATATATATCATCAATATTAATACTGATTATTAATTAATTAATTAAACCAAAAGACATGCCTCTTAGTAAAGGCATGATGGGATTATATAAGACCCACCATTATAAATGTAATATCATCACTTATCTATTATTTATATATTTATAGGGTTTCTAGAGTTTCCCTAAAAAATACGATTCATGTTTCTAGGGTTTCCCTAAAAAAATAGGACCTTGTCCTTCAAAAAAATAAAAATTGTAAAAGGTAAAAGTAAAACCCCCCAAAAAAGAGGTAAAAGTAAACCAAAAAAGGAGTAAAAGTGAAACCACACGTGGTTTGTTAATAAGTGGGTTTGGGTTTATTGTATAAAAACAAACAAAAAAGTGATATTTGAACTTAGGTGGGGAAGGTGACACTCATTCCTCCCAACCAACCAATCTACACCATTTTACAAAATTTAAGGGGAAAAAATCTAAAAATGCATAATAATTGCTACTAAGAAGCAATTGAGATTTGAACTTAGGTGGGGAAGGTAACACTCATTCCTCCCAACCACCCAATCTATTGGAATTTTACAAAAAATAAAGGGAAAAAAATCTAAGAGTACATAATAATTCCTCTTAAGAAGAAACTGAGATTTGAACATAGGTGGGGAATGTAACAATCGTTCCTCCCAACCACCCAATCTACAAGACATCTTTAGGGGAAGAAAAATCATTATTTCAACATTCCAAAAAAAATTATTATTATTACTATAATAATAATTACTTAATAATTGTATCTAATACAATTATTAAATTACCAGAGTAAAGAAAAACAAGACAAAATTGAAGAAGACAAGAAGTGAGTCAAAAGGAAAAACAACTATCATCAAAGAACACCAGGAGTCAGGAATTATGGTGAAGTCTAATTCGGAATTGCAGTCCCAACTACAAGTAGTAATTCACAAAGCAGTTGACATGACGAAGTTGAATATTTCTAAGGATTTAATGAGTAACAAATATACCAATCAGAATCTACAAAACCAAATAATCATGAAAGATATAGTCGAGAATAAAGAAGAAATAAAACGATTAAACAAAATTATCAAGGGCAAATATGACAAAATCACGCAAATTCAGGCAAAAGTAAGATGCGAATAAGCAAAGAATTGCTTCCTTCAGCAACATATTGAGGAAATCCAGCAAAAAGAGGAATACTCGATGTAATGTCCCCAAATTTTGAAAAAATAAAATAAAATTATTAGGCGAGTCATTTACTACCTGAGCTAGAAATTATTTAACTTTGCGAAATGTGTCGTACTTTGTTTATAGTGTTGTAATGTTGTAAGTCGTTCTTACATCCTGCTTCCATATTTCTAGATGTGATTATTAATGAAATACTTATTTCTTACACATTTACATGTATGTTAGTTGTTTTGATTACATACTCATTGTTTATAACATTTGGTTACTACTGTATAAACAATTCTAACTTAAACATCTTATTGAAAAGGGGTGGAGTGGCGGGAATTTTTTCCCCTGTAAACACCAAAACGGTAACTATTTTCTATCTGTCACGTCAGGATTACTTAGTTCTTATGAACTAATGCATTTATTTCCTTGTCATGTTCAGGTGCACTTGAGGATGGAAACTGCTAGACAAGATGAACATGACATATTGTCCGCTTGTCACTAATGTTCATCTTGGGCAACAAGAAACTTACAACCCTATCCTAGTAGTTTCCATAACTACTACTTAGTTGATAGTCACATAGGGCTGGATGTTTTACTAGCCTAGGTAGTATGAGTTACCATTATTGTTTTTACCTATTTGTTGATGGGGCTATAATTACTATTGCAATTAATACTTACATGTTTGACGTTTTATATGGTATCGATACATTATAACTTGGTTCATGTTTTGATGTGGTCTTGGTTTAATATTTAAAACCATACCATTATCCCATCCATGGAATATTTCATATGCCATGGAATATGGCTAAACCTATGTATTTCATGCATATTTTACTTGGCATGTTGGTTTAGTTTGGCTCTATGTTAAAGGGAGATATAAACTATACAATGTGGGTTTTGAATTAAGTTGTTCGATGCCAGGGTGGCCACATAAATGTGCATTGGAGAATGTGGACTTCAAGCTTACGGCTTGGATCTTGTCATTGGTTTGTTTATTCATATCCCGCCTACGTGAGCTTTGCCTCTGCATTGTGTACAGTAGTGGATATTGGGAGGCTAGCTAGGATGGAAGGTACCTATCCCCTCTAGTTTGGGAGTGTTGTTTTTTTGTTCAGTTTTGGTTTCAAGCATACTCCTCCTTGTGTCTTTTATTTCGTTTTGCAAGTTGTAGGGTATAAAGGAATTCGTGGGTCGCGGGTTTCCCTAATCCAATGCCATACCCATTCGGGTAAGCCCTAGTGTGTAATGTTTAAAGATTTCTCCTCTCTCATGTGATTGTTTGGTGATAGAGTTTAACAAAATCATCGTGGGTTGGGAAGTATGCTTTTAAAGGCTGTGGGGATGAAAGGGTTTGTCTGTAATCTTAATGGGTATAGCTTTAGATATGCATTAATACTTGGGGTTTTTCTTGTTTGAGTTTAGTGCCTTCGGGCCAGATATTTAAATGCATTTGTGTTCTTTTTTATGGACTCCGTGTAGAGAATGTGGCCTTGGTGAACATTCCTAGGCTCTACGAATTGTAATTTATGTTTATACGTGGATAGAACATTAGCACCATTTATTGCAATGGTGCAAGGTCAGGGTTATACGACTCTATAAATTATTACTTCATTTTAAGAAAGGAAATGTACAATATTTAAACTCTGTGTGTGTTTATTGGTTTCTTCTACACAGTATGTGCATACTACTAGATTTCATGGATATTTTTCTGATGCTTGGCATTAGTTTATTCTGTGTGGAAATCAAAATTCTCTTTTAAGTTATTATATAGAAAAATGTTGACAGAGTTGTGGGATTTGGAATCCATGCCATATGTGGAATTGGCATTCCTACCATTAGAGCTATGATAGTGCAATGACATAACATTTTCATGGTTGATTGATTGTTTATTGGTAATCCTTTGTATTGGATTGTAAGAGCCATGACAGGGGTGTAACCCTTCGATGGGTGTCGTCATTATTTACATAGTGTAGATAGGGTTGTGTTAATATTTAATGTATAGGGTCAGCAACCGTAGTTACAGTGTTTATCTTTTAATTCGTTGCTTTGTCCTTTCTGCAACGCTTTATGTGAATTGGCTTTTCAGCCTGTTTGCTTTCTTTGGGTGATGGTTGAAACGCTACAACATTTAGTGGAATCAAATTGAATCCTACATGATTTGATATAATGACTTGTAATTTAAGCGACTCCACAGAAATTGATCCTGGCTCACTATGTTTATAATTGATGGGTTTTGTTCAGGCATAACGCCTAACGGAATGGATACTGCGACCTCTGTGTATTTATGCCATGTTTTAATGAGTGTTCTACATAGTATTTATGGTTGATTTATTTGTTGGGAATTTCATTATGGAATACGATTATTGTAATGTAAGTTGTAAGCTATTAAATTAGTTTGGTTTATTATATCTGCAATAAATTTATGTGGAATATTGTTTATACCTTCAGACCATTAGATGGTCTCGATATTTGGGCTATAGATTTGACTTAAGGATTTCTTTAATGGATGAGGAATTTTTTTTTTATGACTTGGTTCTTAATAAATACATAAGACCTTGGTGGGTCTTCAATGGTTTTAATCTAGCTTGTTATTTTGTTTTAATGATTTTTCTCTAAGTAGAAGATAATGTGTTTATAGTATTAATTATATACAAAATACCTCAGACCTATTAGAGGTCTTGATGCCTTGATTCTTTGACATTTTAATTTGTTATTTGATTACAATACTTGTTTATACTTCATAAGAAAAATGATTTGTTTCTTAGGTTTATGGTGTTCTATAATTTAATTAATTCTAATTTATATTTATTTTCTGATTATAGTTTGAACCTTAATTAGACCGTTTGTTCATGAATAGAGGTATGCTCGAAAATGAAATATTCGAGTAGAATCTATAGGTAAAACAAACATATAGACTATGTTTAGAGTAGTCTCTAGGATTTGGGAAATAAGTATAAGCTATGAAATAAAATGCAGAATTTTATGGGAAGAAATAATCCCTAAATGATTCTTAAACTGAAATTAATTGCAAACAGAGGGTTATAAATATAACATAAACCATTAATTATTCTAACAGGATACGATTGTAGACATAGGGCTAGAATCACAACATAACCTATTAACTATTCTAAAAGGATATAATTGCAGACATTGTGGAAATTGAACCCAGGTGTTAGAACAATTACACTCACAACAATTGCCAATTACACATGCAAATTACTCACAAAAGAGACTGAATATGGAGCTGAACACTAATCTGTATTGAATAAGTGTACAATAGCCAACCCTGTGAATTCATAGGCTGCCACAATAAATAATTACATGAGAGATTCAAATGCATAAGGATTCCATTCAAATTTCGTCAAAAGCAGGCTTACTAAATCTAAGCAAATCCCCCATAGGTGCATAAAGCAGTTTCCAAAACTGTCTAGGAGCTCACGAATTGGAAAAATCAATTAGCCAAGCTAATAGATGGTGGAAGGACAACTCATACATGCTTTTCATAGGAGAAAAGAGTGGAGGATGATGAGGACAAAAAACAAGTTAACTTCACCTAGTCAAACTTTCCCAATTGCCTTAAAACCATGAAAAAGCAAGCAATAAAGCAGAAAAAGTAGACATGTGCTAGGGAGTCCAGGAATAAAGCAGATTTGATTCCAAGAGGTTTCCCAAGTGCTCCATGACTCAAATTTAGAAATTTCTACCACTATGGATGTGTGGAGGACAACTTGCATAAGGTGGAATATGGAAACTAGGCAAATAAGACAAAAATTGGATAAATTAATGTCTAAGGTAGCTAACTATGGGTTGATCATTCTAACACCCCCCCCTTAAGCCTGACTTATGAGTAAAATATCAGAAAATTATAGGGCCTAGCAACAAGGCTTAGTCACCCTTTACATACTGCATGTCCATTTAACCAACGAAAGAGGCAAAAACCCAGTGGGAAAAATCCTCCCTTAAACATGGACAGTCAAACAAAATTTGGAAATATTGTCATCACTCATGCTTCACAGCATGATAAGCAATCCCCAGCAGTGACTTGAGATTGTTGAATGTCTTCTCACAAAAAACTTTGGTGAAGATATCTGCTACTTGTTCTGAAGATGAACAGAAGAGTAGGTGAATGGTTCCATCATGCACAAGTTGTCTGATGTAGTGCATATGGATCTCAATGTGTTTGGTTCTCTGCTTCTGAACTAGATCATTGCAGATTCAAATGGTACTCTAATTATCACAATAGATAGTAGTTGAGTATTCTAATTCGAAGCCACATTATCCAAGTAACCCCTGCAACCATAAACATTGAGTTTTTGCATTTACAACTCCTTTGTACTCTGCTTCTGTAGATGAGAGTGAAATGGCACTCTGTTTCTTGCTTGACCAGCTGATTGGCCCTTCTGCAAGCATGAACACATATCCTGATGTTGACTTCTGATCTGTTCTATCACCTTCCCAATCACTATCAGTAAACCCAATCAAATCAAGATCGGATTTAGCTTTGTAGAAGATCCCATGAGTCCTTGTTCCCTGAGCAAAGTTAAGGATCCTTTTGGCTGCTCTCCAATGGATCTCATGAGGCTGATCCATGTATCTTGAAGCCACACTTACTGCATAAGAAATATCAGGTCTAGTATGTGTAAGATACAACAAACATCCAATCAATTTCCTATACAGTGTATTGTTTACCATAGGTGAAGAATTAGCTTCTTCAAGCTTAACTCCTGAAAGGAAAGGAGTCTTGCTTGGCTTGCATTCTTCATATTGAATTTGTTTAGAAAATCCAAGGCATACTTGGACTGATTTACTTTTATTCATTCTTTGGTTTGAGCAATCTAGAGCCCCAAGAATTGGCTCAATAAGCCCAAATCTGTCATTGAGAAGGCATGGTTCATTGCATTCTTCAAGGAGGCAATTTCATCCTTTGAGCTTCCTGTAATGAGAAGATCATCAACATACAAAAAAATGATCATTAATGAACCATGAATCAGCATCAAATAGACATTTGGATCTGACTTGCATTGAACAAAATTTAGTGATAGCAGAAAGCTATCAATCTTGGCATACCAAGCCCTGGGGGCTTGCTTAAGCCCATACAATGACTTCTTTATCCTGCACACAAGAGATGGGTTAGTAGCAAATCCTTGAGGCTGTTGCATGTAAATATATTCAGTGGGATCTCCATTCAGGAAAGCACACTTCACATCCATGTGGTGTACCTCCCATTACTTTGAAGCTACAATGGCTAAGGCTAGCCTAATGGAGTCCATCTTTGCCACTGGTGCAAAGATCTCATTGTAGTCTATGCCATGTAACTATGAGTATCCCTTGGATACCAATCTGGCCTTGTACTTCAGAGGTGAACCATCAGCAGTGAATTTGGTTTTGTACACCCACTTACACTGAACTAGCTTTCTCCCTGGGGGAAGATCAACCAGCTCCCAAGTGTTGCTCCTCTGGAGTGAGCTGAACTCTTCTTCCATGGTTGTTTGCCATCTTGGATCACTTGCTACATAGTCATATTTCTGTGGGTCTGATTCAACCATCAGATAGCATTTCTTTGCAAACATAGGATCTTTCATGCACAGAGCACTCTCAAAATGAGATCTAGTCCTCCTAGGATCATTAGGATTTACAACTAGTTCTCCAGCTGCATGAATGGTATTGGATGCCCATTTTGGTCTTCCAGGACTGTTAGGATCTGCAATTAAATCATCATTATTAGACATATCAGAATCATCATGTTCAACTATCTCTTCACTTACATTCAGAGGTTTTGGTGGTGAAAAGGATTCTCCAACTTCCACTGCTGCTAGGGGCTCTTCTTGAAACTGAACACACCTTTCAATGAAATCTTTGTTTGTGCTCAAATTGATCAGCTTGTACCCTTTTGAATATTTAGAGTACCCAACAAATAAACACTCTTGGCTTTGGGGCTGCAAAGCCTTCCTCTTTTCTGTTGGAATTCTAGCCCAAGCCCTTGAGCCAAAAATCCTAAAATGGGTCACATCTGCCTTGTGGCCACTCCATGCTTCGAAATGAGTCATACCATCAAGCTGTTTATGAGGCACCCTATTCTGGATATAGGCTGCACAATTTATAGCTTCGGCCCAAAAATTTGGTGGCAAAGTCTTAGCCTCCATCATGCAGGTTGCCATCTCTTTCAGTGATATGTTCTTCCTCTCAGCAACACCATTCTGCTATGGTGTGTAAGGGATAGAATGATGCATCTGTACAATATTGAATGAGCTTAGACTTGACATACTCACCACCATTTTCAGATCTGAGGACGTTGAGTTTCTCCCATACTGGTTTTCAACCAAAGCCTTAAAGACTTTGAAGAGGCCAAAAAATTTAGACTTGTGTTTCAGGAAGTAAACCCAGCAATACCTAGAAAAGTCATCTATGAATTTCAATGTATATTTGTCCTGACTCATTGACATATGAGGAAATGGGCCAGCAACATCACTGTGGATCAACTCAAGAGGTGCAGAGGTTCTCTCATGACTAGCTCTCTCAAAATTATGCTCTGGTGTTTTCCTAGGATGCAACCTTGACAGACTCCTTTGGATAACTTAATTTTTGGTAACCCTATGACCATTTCTTTTTCACTAAGATCAGAAAGATACTTGTAATTTAGGTGGCCAAATATTTCATGCCAAAGCTTGCTTTCCTCATTAGCATGAATCAGAAGGGAAAAGGGGTTTGAGTAGGCTAGGAAGTGTGAGAACATGTATACCTTCGAAGTGTGATTTGCAAGTCCTTTTGCAATGACTTTACCACTTGAGATCTCTGTGATTTCAGAATGATTGTCCTTACTACCTAATGTGCACTTGCTCATTTCTCCTTTGTTCTTCTTCTTCTGGGGGTTCTTCTTGGAACCTTGAGGCTCCTCTGGAGACTTGTTCTTGTCTCTCTTTTGCTCAGGTGGATTTTTAGCTTTCTTCTTGCATTTTGAATCCACTCTCGAATATCCAACAACTAAAGCTTGGTCTTTGGAAGGTTTGATGGTGCCCATCATCACCAATTTATCTTGTTCTTGTGTGAGAGATTCCATGAAATCTGCAAGGCTAGACATCTTCCAGGCTCGAGATGTCAACTTTGTGGCATAGAAGGTTGAATAAAACACTGAATAGTCAGGGCTAAGCTTCGAGAGTATGGCCAAAACTAGTTGATCATACTTATTTTCGATCCCACACTGTTTTAGCTACAAAACAAGTGCTTTGAACTTGGAAAAGTAGAGTTGCAAGGATTCAATGCTATTGGGACTCAGGGAGATCAATTCATTTTCAAATTGATGTCCCCTCATCTCATCCATCGTACCAAAAAGATCAACAAGCTTCTCCCATACTTCATTCGGTGATTTTAATCCATCAAGATGGAAAAGGAGGTCTCTGGATATACTTAGACACATGAGACCATAGGCCTCATCCGTCCTATTGTGCCATTTAATCTTCTTTGTAGCTGCATTGGGCTCTGCTTCTGTTGCCATATTCACTTTGTAGAGGCCTTTCGCTCTCAACAGTATCTCTATCTCTGCTTTCCATTCAAAGAAGTTAAATGGAGTCAAGATGATCTTCTGAGATTGATCCATAGCTCAGAAATTGTCCCTTCAGTCAGCAGAATGCTCCCAGTCAATGATGTCGAGCCTGCAATAACAAATTTGAAGGAGAGAAATTGATCTACAAAGGCTCTAATACCATGTGGAAATTGAACCCAGGTGTTAGAATAATTACACTCACAACAATTTCCAATTACACATGCAAATTACTCACAAAAGAGACTGAATATGGAGCTGAACACTAATATGTATTGAATAAGTGTACAATAGCCAAACCTATGAAATCATAGGCTGCCACAATAAATAATTACATGAGAGATTCTAATTCATAACGATGCCATTCGAATTTGGTCAAAAGCAGGCTTACTAAATCTAAGCAAATCCCCCATAGGTGCATAAAGCAATTTCGAAAACTGTATAGGAGCTCACGAATTGGAAAAATCAATGAGGCAAGCTAATAGATGGTGGAAGGAAAACTCATACATGCTTTTCATAGGAGAAAAGAGTGGAGGATTATGAGGACAAAAAACAAGTTAACTTCACCTAGCCAAACTTTCTCAATTCCCTTAAAACTCAGAAAAAGCAGGCAATAAAGCAAAAAAAGCAGATATGCACTAGGGAGGCCATGAATAAAGCAGATTTGATTCCAATAGGTTTCCCAAGTGCTCCATGACTCAAATTTAGCAAGTTTGACCACTATGGATGTATGGAGGACAACTTGCATAAGGTGGAATATGGAAACTAAGAAAATAAGACCAAAATTGGATAAATTAATGTCTAAGGTAGCTAACTATGGGTTGATTATTCTAACAGACATAAGGTTAGAAATATAGCATAACCCCTTAACTATTCTAACATAAATGATAATAGATAATGAAACAAAGAATTCATGTAGGTGGTTAGGTATACTAAGCTACGAAACTCTAAACATCCTTGCATGTTGTATTCCCTCGTATAAAATGGTAGTTCGTCAGTACTTAATGATATATAGAAATTTGATATTTCATTTAATCACTTATAAATATGTCAGATGAGATCAATATTTTACTCGATTCATTTTCACTCGGAATCATTAATTCTTTTCAGTAACTCCTAGCACTTATCCAGAGCCCATACTCAATACTAAAAACATGGAGTTACAAACGTAGTGCAATTCTAGAGATCCTCTATCAACACTAATTCTAGTATGTACTTGTAGGATACACCTAGGGATACAATGGCCAAAGATTCAATGTTCCAGAGCTTATTCTCAACATCAAATTGGAAGGATGCAGGGATTATGCCCAACACTTCGAATTATATTTTCATGTGCTTCAGAGCTTCCTTCTCAACACAAAGGTTTACATAATTCATGTGTTCCAGAGCTCATCACTCAACACAACAAAATAGTCATATAATTCAGAGCTTCTCATTCAACACAACTTAAACACCTATGTGCTACAGAGATTCTCTCTGAACACAAACATTCAAATACTCATGTTCTCTACAGATTCTTACTCAACACAAAACATCTCATCAATCATGTGCTTCAGGGTCCATTCCCAACACATAAAATGGTACATAGAACATATGTAACTAGCTTATGCCCAATATATCAAACAAATCATCATGTTTATATGCAGTGGGTCCTAGACCCAATATATCAAAATAAAACATCAAAGTAACATCATAATCAATGGGGCTTATGCCCATAAGTGTTAGGTAAAAATTAGGGATATTACACCCCTCCCCGGTTAGAACAACACTATCCCTGATGTTCTACGGACTCGAAATGCAATCATGAAACAAGACAAGGTAAGCATTTCTCATGGTGGCTTCATTCTCCCAAGTAGCCTCATTGACTTTGAAGTGCTTCCATTGTAATTTCAGCTGGCCTATGGTGTGCTTCCTGAGCTGCACCTCTCTCTTGTCCAATATATGAATAGGTTGAGGGGAAAACTCCCCTTCAGGTTCCACCTGTAATAAGGACCAATGAATCACATGTTTAGTATCATAAACATATCTCTTTAATAATGATGCATGGAAAACATTATGGACTCTTATGTGAGTGGGTAACGCCAGTTCATATGCCACTGGCCTTCTCTTGGCTAGTATTTAAAAGGGTCCACAAAATCTAGGTGCTAACTTACTACACCTTCCCAAGCTCAATGAGCTCCATTTTTATTTTACTTTCAAGTAGGAATGGTCTCCTATTTGATAATATTTATCTTTTCTTTTCTTATCCACATAGCTTTTATGGCGGCCTTGTGCTTCTTTAAGGTTCACATGGACCTTGGTAACTAACTATTCCAAGTCCTTTAACAGGTCAAGCCCTAACATGAGCCAATCCACTGGGCTATCCCAGGTGACCAGTGTTCTCCACTTCCATCCATAGAGTACCTCAAAGGGATGTATATTGGCTGAAATCTAGTATCCATTGTTACATGCAAACTCTGAAAGATGCAGGGAATCTTTCCACTAAGTGGAGTTGTTCATGACATACATCCTAAGCATCTCCTCCGTAATCTAGTTTACCCTTTCTGTCTGCCCGTCTGTCTACGGGTGATAAGCACTACTAAAGTTCAACTGTGTCTCTAATCCAGAGAATAAGGATTTCCAAAAGTTTCGGGTAAACTTGGTATCTCGATCCGAGATGATTTCCTTGGGTATCTTGTGCAATATAAATATCTAGTTCAAGAAGATATTGGCAATGTGTACTGCCTTGTATGTCAACTTCACTGGAATGAAGTGTGCTACTTTTGACAATCTGTCAACTACTACAAAAATGGAATCATTTTGTTTCTTACTCTTAGGTAGATCGGTGGTAAAATCCATACTAATGACCTCCCACATCCATTCCAGAATGGGTAATGGCTGTAGCAACCCCGAAGGATGTTGGTGCTCAACTTTCACCAGCTAATATTCCTCACATTTCACGAGAAACAATGCTATGTCGACCTTTATCCTACACCAGAAAAAGTGTTTCTTAATGGAAGATATCATCTTTTGATGTCTCAGATGCCCCCAGTAGGGTGTCCAATGAAATTTTGTGAGGATGCTGGACCGACTGTCCACTCTTTCCAAAACATACAATCTCTCCTTGTATCGGTGCTGTCATCAAAAGCTACTTAAGCTTTTGAAAACTTTCCTCACACTTGGTTGTCCATAAGAACTTATTTTCCTTCTTTTGTAAAGTAGTCATGGGACGAGCTATTGTGGAGAATTTCTCAATGAACTTTTGATAATATCCAACTAATCCCAAAAAGGATATAATTTCGGTGACACTAGATGGGGTATGCCAGTCGTATATGGCTTTAATCTTTTCTGGGTGCATGGCTATCCCCATCTCAGAGATTATGTAACCCAAGTACTATATCTAGGGTTTGTAAAAATCACATTTACTAAAGTTGGTGTTCTCATAACACCTGTACCACTATGCGGAGGTGTTCCTCATGCTCCTCTTGACTCTTAGAGTAAAATAGGATGTCGTCTATAAAGACCAACACAATTTTATCCAGATATTTACTAAATATATTGATCGTCATAAACATAATGTTTGTGTGTGCATTGGTCAACCTGAATGACATTACTACAAATGCATAGTGACTGTACCTTGAATGAAAGGAGGTTTTGTCAATATTCTTGTTGAGAATCTGTACCTGATGGTACCCAGATCGTAGGTCGATATTTGAAATAATCTTCGCTCCTCCTACTTGATCAAACAAGTCATTGATCCCAGGGAGTGGGTATCAGTTCTTGATAGTCATTTTGTTAAGCTGACGGTAATCGATGCACATCTACACCATACCATCCTTTTTCTTTTCAAAAAGTATCGGTTCTCCCCAAGGGGACAGACTTGGTTGTATATATCCTTTCTCAATTAATTCTTGCAATTGCAGTTTGAGTTCCACCAACTATGGTGCACTCATGTCGTAAGGGGATTTCGAAGCTAGAAGTGATCCTCGTGTCAGTTCTATGTAAAAGTCTAAATCTCATTTCGTAGGTAATCCGAGGATCACCTCAGGAAATACATCCTTGAAATCTAGAAGAAATGGAAATTCCTCTATTTGTTATTCTCTTTCACCTTCTATGTCTTGGATGTTTATTGCAAAAATATTGCAGCCTTTCATAATGTACTTATTTGCTTGTAAAGAAGATATCTATATTACAAAAAAATTCTTTGATATGCCTTGAATCTTTACCTTATTCCCTTGGCTATCCCTAGAAAAGATTGACTTGTGTAAGAAATCGAGCATGACATGGTCTTGTTCCAACCAAGCTGTGCTGATAAGTATATCATACGATCCTAAGGGTAGGATGTTCAGCTTCACTCTAGTAGGAAAACCATTCAGGTTTACCTCACAATCATTAAATATTTAAAAAAAATTCCATTTCATACCTGTGACTAAGTGCACCAATTACCAAGGTTTATCATGTTTAACTTTTCCTAGTTTACATACATCAACAATTTTAGGCAATACATAGCTCTAAAAAGAACTAGGGTCAATCAATAATGAAATAGAAGTGTTCAAGATCTTACCTTCTATCTCAACCATGGTATCCTGACAGTTTTCTTGTTGGCCATCCAGGGCTACATAAATTCATAATGTTCTAGCTATTTCCTCTACCGTTGGTTCTTCCCGCAAGTTGTGTGTCACATCAGTGAGTTGACGAAACCCATTTGTACTTGAAAATTTCTTTTCTTCTCCATGGTCTTATTTTATATATAAGAAACTTGTATCTTCGATACCAGTTTCCTTTTAAGGCCTGTGCGGGTTAGTGTCACATCTTCCAAAAAATGAAGGAACAACAATATGGAAGACTATTTATGCCTTTGAACATCCATCAGGAATACTTGTGAAGGGAAATAAACAACTACAACAAATTGTCACTTTAATCACTGAAACAACATAACTCACTCGGATTACAGCCTATTATTCCAATCTTTTCTAAGATTAATATTACAATGATGCTTAATATACCAGGCATGAAATTTATTCGATACTAAATTTAATCGTCTTTATATCAGGAGCATTGAATTTAATTAGTCATCACATACTGAGATCCTCAACATATCGGATAACCACTATTCAGCTTATTAGTCCATCTAACAAATCGTACACATTGAATAAACTAGATTTGTACTTAGAACCATCATATGAAATGCCTCCTCTATTATCAATATTATTCGAGAAGAAAACAGATAGCAGGCAACAAGAAAATATAAAATCACAAAAACACATCAAGAGCATAAACCAACCAGACCAATGTACGTGGTTCACCCAATCCATGGGCTACATACACCAAACTGTATCATCATGTAATATTTATCTTTCAAGAATAATTACAATCTGCAACGTTATTGTTGCCATTCTTTCTTCTTATTGTATGAAAGACTATGATTAACTGAAGGTGATCCTTTGCACCCATCCAGTATTATCACAATTTCATCCTATAACTTCAACACAAACTTGGTAAGGTATATCACACCATACATATCTATATGATATAGTATAGCATACAATTGTTCCTGAGTGGCATCATATCCAAACTTTAACTCTTAAGACCATATTATATGTTCATATAATATTTAATCTCACCAAGAAACCACAAATGATATCTTATGCATTGTTCCACAATAGGATAACCCTAAGTTTGTATCTCTTAAGGCTATAATATGTGTTCATGTAGTAATTATTTTAAGAAGTGGCAAAATATTTTATGCATAAGAATTATTCCACAGTAATATTCAAATGTGAGGTTATGAAAGAGTCCTTTCAATTCTAGTTGGTGGCATTTTCTACAGAGCTCATCCCATGCCGATTCAATGCATGCAAGCGTTGCTCTTTGACAACGAAATATAGTTTAGGTTCATGCCATTTGCCACTAACTTATTGAAAAATATTACATAGTGAGATGACCTTTTGGTTGAAAGAAACTTTTGGCACAAAGTACTAACCTTTTATTATCTCTTAATGACTTTAAATTATTTGTATAAAGACTTTATTATCTTCACTAACTGTGTTAACAACTTTCTCAGAGAATCTCCATCATCCTCTGATCTTCTGGATCTCTAAGGAAAATAAAATTTACCAGGCCTCTATAAGAGATCATTTTCCCATATTGCAAAGCTAGAAATCGCTGGGCGTTGGAAATCATAACACTAAAACCCGATGCATCTCACCATACGGTAACTTGAAGTGAGGAAATGGTTTCACTATAATGGTGATCAGGAAGTCGATTTCTTCCTTTGAGACCTTGGGTGCATGACTCTGCACCAGATGAGAAAAAGGTGGATACCTAAGGCTTGTTTCCATTGATAACTGTAGATGAATAAAGAACATTGATTATTCTTCCATTCTCAGGAAAACATAGCCACAATAATATTCATTGATGAAGTTAGTTTGCAACCTGTAAAATTCATTACGCAGCTAAAACAAAAGATCGAAGGAATCCTCCTTATTCCCAACCTCAGCAATGATGAGGTAGAAATAATGGATTTTAAGGTTTTCATCCATCAAAATATAGCTAGTGGAATAAATTTACTTTCAAAATCCTTACAAGTCTCCAACGAAGAAAACGAGTAGCTTAATGCGTCTACCGGGAGTCGAAACCGGGTCCACATAAACTATCCACCAAAATCATAATGGAGATGAGATTCAATAAGGATTTTAAGGGAGGGCAACTACGTCACAGGAGGAACCCCACATTCCCACAGGCAAAAAACATATATCATTTACAAGGGTTAACATAGATCGCACAAACCAGAGCTGCGATGTATTTGTGATTTTTCCCAAGTTCAGTAGGAAAATATATTCCCTACCCGATCGCTATCTAAGTGAGAGATCGTTACTTGTTTTATTTACAAATAATATTGCATACCTTGGAGCTGAGGCAATAGATCGAATCCCTCCATTAGAGCTGAGATCCCCTTCAAGCACATCGTGTTTAGAGAAGAACGGAGGGCTGGGAACCGGCTGCAAACCCACCATGCAGTCGCACAACTTACAGGAATCTACAGTGCACAAAAAAAAACCCAGCACCCGAAGTAGAGCTGGTGATTTTTCTTTTGGATCTCCTCCCCTCCATAGGATTTCGATGTCTATTTAACAAAAAGGAAAAGCAACGGTCTCCTTTCCCCCTACGGTGCGCCAGGAATCCATACATCAAGGCACTTATTAAGCCATTATTCTTGCCATGATAGGTCTGCCTGAATTTTGCTATTCAAGGAATTAGCTGAGATAGGTTTGCCTTAATTTCTATGATAAGGAATTAAATCTGTAGGCATGTGTTCATCCCAATATTGATCTTTTTTCCTTAACAACAACCCATTATTTATTTTAATTTGATATAATGGTTAATGGAAACTCGTATACTCTAGAAAGTTAATTGTCTGAGCCAATAACCAGTCATGACTTATTATTCGTCATGGAAAGGATGCCTATCCTTATTGTATGTATTCAAGTGTCATTTAAGATGGATTGTTCCTACGTATTTAGGATTATAATTATTTTTTCCACAATAACCTCTAAAATAAATACAACGTTTTAAACTCCTCATCATAACCACATATATAATATTAAAAATGCTCAATCCATCATTTTTTTCATTTTTCCCTTAGGATAAAAATAATCCATATACTAATCCATGATCTTCTTTAAAAGGGCTTAATCTATCATTTTTCCCTTTTCCTTTTTTTGACATAATTTATATAATAAAAACCATGTATATAACAAAAGACTTAATCTATCATTCTTTTTATGATAGAATTTATATAATAGTAGTTCATTACCTTTTATAAAAAAAAAAAGACCTAATCCTATTTTTTCGTTAATCCGAGGAATTGTTTATGCTATAACTTATTTCCTCTTAAGATGACACCTAAGGTTTAGGGTGTCAAGGAAATCGTCATACATTCTTTGATTTTCCTGAAGTGTTTGATGTTCCTCTCTTGTATTACCCCTCATTTCTTAGTAGGGTTTACTACAATCCTCCTATCTTTATATATGTATTTGTATATTTATATACGGATAACTCCATACAATTCTTGGGCGTAATTAATCCAAGTATATTGATGACGATATATATATATATATATATATATATATATATATCCTTCTTCTTCTTAATTTATTATGTGACTAATCATATAGTCTCTTAACCATTAATTCTTTGGGATGATCTTCCCTATGGTTCTTCCTTCTTTACATTTAGCCCTTCGACCCTTTTGTCAGGGTCACTATCATTGCAATTTCATAGATCATGTCTTACTTATGTTGGATATCAAATAGCTGGCCATTTAATTGGGCTATTATGGTGGCATAGGAATCCTCATAGGATGCCATAGCTATGCCGATACCAAATCTACGTTATCGTAACTAAGGCTCAACCATTTTCTTTTCTTTTCCCTCTTGGGTTTGGTTTCCCGTCGTTGAGCTGCGTCCAACACTTAGGTCTCCTAAGGAAATTTAGATAGTAGTAATTACAAGGTCTTACTGGTGGAGCCCTGGCCTTGGGCTCCTCACCAGAATATGAATACAATAATATTCAAAAGTTTACAACACCTTCAGGGGTTTACAAGAGGGATATTACATCCTTCCCCCCTAAAAATAACACTGTCCTCGGTGTTCCTATTTTCAATCAGTATTGTTCTTCTATTATTTCATCCTTTCTTTTTTTCGTCTTTTGATCTGATCTTTTTTATCTTTCTTGCCTCTTCTCAAGTTGCTTTTGCTCAAGACCTGCAATTTCCTGCACAAGGTTCGGGTCTAGCCCAAAATTTCACTCAGTAACTCATGTTCAAATTTGCAATTCAATTTAAACAAGATCTATAGATCCTTTTGTATCTCATTTTTATTGGTGTCATAATGCCCAATCATTATCATAATTCAATTCATTCATAAATACACATAATTATTGCCCTTTTGGGTGTTGGTCCAACCTTTGGATAGTTATGCTGTCCTCGACCTCAGGAAGGATCCTTTCTTGACATTTCACATTACGCATGTAATAATTTAAAAATTCGTTAACATGTTTTATGTTCATTACATTTTCTGAACATCTTTGAGTTTTCTTTTCCATTCTTGTGTGGACTTACAACAGTTTTTGAGGTTACTTTCCCTTTTAACCGCTAGTTAAAAGTTTTCCTCTCAGTGACATCAAACAACATCCTGTCTTCCAGATGTCTAATTTTTGCCTAGGTATTTTACCACACCATATTCCTAACACCAATGTGCTCACGTGACAACCGATTTCCTAACACCATTGTGCTCCCGCAGCATATATGCCTAACACCAATGTGCTCACGTGACAATCACTTTCCTAACACCATGGTGCTCCCGCGGCATTCAATTTTTTTTTCCTTGTTCGTATTCAGTATAAATTTTAACCTTGATTATTGCAACACACCCTCCTTGGTGCTTAGCATGACTTTACTGTCATTGTCCCAATTCATGAATCGGCTACATGGTCAGTCAAAGCATTCATTGATAACCCAAAATTTCAATAATCAATTATCAGAATTTCATAATTTGCATCGATTTTAATCATCATTCACGAGTTATATAACCTTGTAAATCATCTAGAAAAATTACTCCTTACTCTTTTCTGAGTAATTGAGCACAACTTACATACGCAAGTGGATGTCATATCCTGCCATGTTAGCATATGACATTATACATCATTCATCAACCCACTTATTTTCAATTTCAATATCTTTAGATAATCAAATCCATATAAGCTCTTAAAATTCCAATCTGAATATGATCCAAGCAACAACAATGCTATCAAATTCTCAATGGCTTTAATTAACAAGATTACCAACAATATCCTTCAATCTATCCCTAGAATCAATTCTAGGGTTCTTACTAGAATCTACAAATAGACAAATGATATCAATGAGCATCCATTCCAACAGATAGTCCATTTGGCTACTAGATCAATACCCAAAATTAAAGTACCATCCATGAGCTAATCAAAACATAAGATAGTTCAAAGTCAAAAACTCTAATCCAAGCACAAGGAACCAATTCTAGAACATTCACCAATAAGAGCATGATTCTAAAAATTCATTTATTTAACAATTATGAAGCTGGTACTTGTAAGTGTACAAAGACTTTTTTTAATAACCAAAATATGCCTAGCGAGATCAACAAGGATCAAGAAGTAAATTCACCAATCTATATTTTTAAGGATTTCAACGCTCAATCCAGCACTAACATGAACATAAAGAGATAAGGTTTGACTTGTATTCACTTTAGTGAACAAGCAGTAGGTTTTAAAACCCAAAACTTCAATACCTCTATTAATGGATTTATAAAAATCATTATCAACTTTCAATTCTTCATTTTACTACCATGTTAAGAAATGTGTCAAACCTTCTTTAAGCATTAAATCAGATCCTTAGTATTCAAATCGCAAGAGAGGAGAATAAGTGTCGAAGGAAAATTCACCAATAATCAGATTTCAATTAGTATAATTTAAGAAAACAAATTCAGAATTGATTCCCATGTAATCAATTTAATTTGGAAGCCAAATAAGTATTTCAATCTAAATATTCAACCAAAAGGTCAATGTATTACATTTATCAATAGCAATCAATGTTTACTGGCAATGTTAACAACCAAATTTCAATAAGCAATGAATTCGGATATGAAGCAAATGATACCAATGTTAAGTGCAAGGTTGTTGGAGGACCAACGGCATTCACTTTCAAGCTTTACATACTCAATTATTTAAATAACAAAAGCAATTCTTCAATAGTGTTAATGCCCAAAGAGTTTACATAGGAAACAACCCTTTCAAGGTAAGATGAGCCTAGTTTCAGTTGTATGACATGGTTGTCACCAAACCACCCAAAATGTTACGATGAGTAGATCATCCCTATGATTTTGTGCAATTTATTTGTTCATGGTTTGCATGAAACCCCAAGTGTAAAGAGGTGCTTCAAATCTTAGTATTTCTAACATTTATTTAATAAAATTTGTACTTGTATAGTCTTGACACTACAACATATGTTTTTTAGCATTGCTTACCTTGTGCTTAAACCATTTTACTATACATGATAGTTTTGCGGCTGATCTCGTACAGTTACTCCTATATGATCAGCTTATTAGGCTTCCCTCTTAGTAGCTTCCTTGCTATCCTCAACGGATTCGGGTAAGTTATGTATGTAGTTTTATATATCTATAACCATAATCCTTCACCTGATTCCTCTATGACACTTGGATTATACTCTCATGAGCCACTTACATTTATAAATAATGAACCCCTAATTCAGTCCAGAAGACTTATAGTCAATATTCAATTCACATTAGGTCTTTAGTTAATTAGGTAACCATTTCAATGCCACTTTTTTAACAACATTATTTACTTTGTTTTACAATGTCACCTATCACAATTTTTCCACACAAGATTCATATATCAAGTCATTAACGGCCAATTCAACTATGAATTTCCAATCCCACATTACTATTATAATAGGAACTACTATAATACTTTTTTTGGCCACGAGTTTGTCCAATAAGGCTTCTATACCTCATTAAAGTTTATTGGTGCAACTTCAAAATAGAGATGAACCTATCATCTTGGCTATTTGTAACCATATTCAAGTGATCAAGGGAATAACCAGATTACCTGTGTACTTACATCCTCAAGCATCACATTGAACTGGCAAGGTAATGGGTCATCTTCGTTGTGATTTTGAGCTAATGTTCCACCTTCCCGTGCACAACTCCAAGGTCAGTAAACATGTAGTTCCAAAACAAAATGTGTAGGAGAATTTTGAGCCCAAGTAGGCCCAAGTGTTTCAACTCTTGCTCTGATACCATATGTCACATCCCCAAGTTGACGAAAAACATTTGTACTTGAAAATTTCTTTTCTTCTCCATGGTCTTCTTTTATATACAAGAAACTTGTATCTTTGATACCAGTTTCCTTTTAAGGCCTGTGCTAGTTAGTGTCACATATTCCAAAAAATGAAGGAACAACACTATGGAAGACTATTTATGCCTTTGAACATGCATCAAGAATACTTGTGAAGGCAAATACACAACTAGAACAAATTCTCACTTTAATCACTAAAACTACATAACTCCCTTGGATCAAAACCTATTATTTCAATTCTTCCTAAGATTAATATTACAATGATGCTTAATATACCAGGAAGGAACTTTATTCGATACTCAATTTAATCGTCTTTATATCAGGAGCATTGACTTTAATTAGTTGTCACATACTGAGATCCTCAACATATCAGATAACCACTATTTAGCTTATTAGTCCATCTAACAAATCATACGCATTGAATAAAATAGATTTGTACTTAGAACCATTATATGAAACACCTCCTCTATTATCAACATTATTCGAGAAGAAAACAGATAACAGGAAACAAGAAAATATAAAATCACAAAAGCACATCAAGAGCATAAACTAGCCAGACCAATGTATGTGTTTCACCCAATCCATGGGCTACGTCCACCAAACTGTATCATCATGTAATATTTATGTTTCAAGAATAATTACAATCTGCAACATTATTGTTTTCATTCTTTCTTCTTATCATATGAAAGACTATGATTGACTGGAGGTGATCCTTTGCACCCGTCCAGTATTATCACAATTTCATCCTATAACTTCAACACAAACTTGGTAAGGTATATCACACCATACATATCTATATGATATAGTATAGCATACAACTGTTCCTGAGTGGCATCGTATCCAAACTTTAACTCTTAAGACCATATTATATGTTCATATAATATTTAATCCCACCAAGAAACCACAAATGATATCTTATGCATTGTTCCACAATAGGATAACCCTAAGTTTGTATCTCTTAAGGCTATAATATGTGTTCATGTAGTAATTATTTTAAGAAGTAGAAAAATATTTTATCCATAAGAATTATTCCACAGTAATATTCAAATCTGAGGTTATGAAAAAGTCCTTTCAATTCTAGTTGGTGGAATTTTCTACTGAGCTCATCCCATGCCGATTCAATCCATGCAAGCGTTTCTCTTTGACAGCGAAAGATAGTTTAGGTTCATGCCATTCGCCACTAATCTATTGAAAAGATTGCATAGTGGGATGAATTTTTGGTTCAAAGCACCATTTGGCACATAGTACTAACCTTTTATTATCTCTTAATGACTTGAAATTATTTGGATAAAGACTTTATTATCTTCATTAACTGTGTTAACAACTTTCTCAGAGAATCTCCATTGTCCTCTAATCTTCTAAATCTCTAAGGAGAAGGAAATTTAGCAATCCTCTATAAGAGATCATTTTCCCATATTGCAAAGCTAGAAATCGTTGGGCGTTGGAAATCAGAACACTAAAACCCGATGCATCTCAGCATACGGTAACTTGAACTGAGGAAATGCTTTCACTATAATGGTGATCAGGAAGTCAATTTCTTCCTTTGAGACCTTGGGTGCATGACTCTGCACCAGATGAGAAAAAGGTGGATAGTTAAGGTTTGTTTCCATTGATAACTGTAGATGATTAGAGAACATCAATTATTCTACCATTCTCAGGAAAACATAGCAACAATAAGATTCATTGATGCAGTTAGTTTGCAACCTGTAAAAGTCATTGTGCAGCTAAAACAAAAGATCAAAGGAAGCCTCGCTATTCCCAACCTCAACAATGATGAGGCAAAAATAATGGATTTTATGGTTTTTGTCCACCAAAAGATAGCTAATGGAATAAATTTACTTTCAAAAGCCTCATGAGTCTCCAATGAAGATAGTGAGCAGCTTAATGCGTCTATCAGGAGTCGAAACTGGGTCCACATAAACTAGCCACCAAAATCATAATGGAGAAATAAGGATTTTAAGCGAGGGCGACTACAGCACAGGAGGAACCCCACATTGACACAGGTAAAAAATATATACCGTTTACAAGGGTTAACACAGATCACACAAACCAAAGCTGTGATGCATATACGATTTTTCCCAAATTCAATAGGAAAATATATTCCCCGCCCAATCGCTTTCTAAGTGATCGATCTGTACTTGTATATTTACAGATAATATTGCATACATTGGAGCTGAGGAAATAGATAGAATCCATCCATTAGAGCCAAGATCCCCTTCAAGCACATCATGTTTAGAGAAGAACGACGGGCTGGGAACCAACTGCAAACCCACCATGTAGTCGCACAACTTACAGGAATCTACAGGGCACAAAAAAACCTAGCACCCGAAGTAGAGCTGGTGATTTTACTTTTGGATCTCCTCCCCTCCATACGATTTCGAAGTCTATTTAATAAAAAGGAAAAGCGACGATCTCCTTTCCCCCTAGGGTGCACCAGGAATCCATACATTAAGGCACTGATGAAGCCATTATTCTTGCCAAGATAGGTCTACCTAAATTTCGCCATTCAAGGAATTAACTGAGACAGTTTTTCCTTAATTTCTTTCTTAAGGAATTAAATCTGTACGCATGTGTTCATCCCAATATTGATCTTTTTGCCTTACCAACAACCCATTATTTATTTTAATTTGATATAATGGTTAATGGAAATTCGTATACTCTAGAAAGTTAATTGTCCAAGCAAATAACCAGTCATGACTTCTCATTCATCATGGAAAGGACGACTATCCTTGTTGTATGTATTCAGGTGTCATTTAAGACAGATTGTTCCTATGTATTTAGGATTATAATTATTTTTTCTGCAATAACCTCTAAAATCAATACAAGGTTTTAAAATCCTTATCATAACCACATATATAATTTTAAAAATGCTCAATCCATCATTTTTTTCATTTTTCCCTTAGTATAAAAACAATCCATATACTAATCCATGCTCTTGTTTAAAAGGGCTTAATCTATCATTTTTCCCTTTTCCTTTTTTTGACATAATTTATATAATAAAACCCATGTATATAACAAAAGACTTAATCTATCATTCTGTTTATGATAGAATTTATATAATAGTAGTTCATAACCTTTTATAAAAAAAAAGACCTAATCCTATTTTTTCTTTAATCCGAGGAATTGTTTTTGCTATAACTTATTTCCTCTTAAGATGACACCTAAGGTTTAGGGTGTCAAGGAAATCATCATACTTTCTTTGATTTTCCTAATGTGTTTGATGTTCCTCGCTTGTCTTACCCCTCATTTCTTAGTAGGGTTGACTACAATCCTCTTATCTTTATATATGTATTTATGTATTTATGTATGGATAATTCCATACAATACTTGGGCATAATTAATCCAAGTATATTGATGACGATTTATATATATATCTAAGAAATTGCAATGATAGTGACCTTGACAAAAGGGTCGAGGGGCTAAACGTAAAGAAAGAAGAACCATAGGGAAAACCATCCCAAAGAATTAATGGTTAAGAGACTATATGATTAGTCACCTAATAAATTAAGAAGAAGAAGGACATATATATATATATATATATATGTCTTTCTTCTTCTTAATTTATTAGGTGACTAATCATATAGTCTCTTAACCATTAATTCTTTGGGATGGTTTTCCCTATGGTTCTTCTTTCTTTACGTTTAGCCCCTCGACCCTTTTGTCAAGGTCACTATCATTGCAATTTCTTAGATCATGTCTTACTTACGTTGGATATCGAATAGCTGGCCATTTAATTGGGCTAATTATGGCGACACAGGAATCCCGTAGGATTCCATAGCTATGTCGATACCAAAGCTATGTTATCGTAATTAAGGCTCTTTGACCATTTTCCTTTCTTTTCCCTCGTGGGTTCGGTTTCCTATCATTGAGCTACGCCCAACACTTAGGTCTCCTAAGGAACTTTAGATAGTATCGATTACAAGGTCTTACCGGTGGGGCCTTGGCCTTGGGATCCTCACCAGAATACGAATACAATAATATTCAAAAGCTTATAACACCTTCATGGATTTACAAGAGGGATATTACATTGTGTAAAACCGCATTGGACTTATTCTTACAGTTCCGAGCATAATGATGCCCTTGCCATTTCTAGCATTTAATTTGTTGTGAGGATTCAGGAAACATTGGCTCCCCCATTTGTTGTTGGCTTGTTAGCATTTGGAGCTGGTACACATGTCCATGTACCTATTTTTTTGAATTTCTCGCTATTTGGAAAACTATTGTTATGTTTTCTGTACGGTGGTGGGTTAAAACCCGGTTTGCGGTTGTCAGAGAAGTTTTTAGACCTATCTCCTATTATGTTGAGGTTCTCTTGCCTCAGCTTCTCATGCTCATAGAAAAGCCTAGCTTTGTGTAAAGCGATGTCAAAGGTTTTAGGCATGTCAAATTCAATCCTCTCCTAAAAGTTGGTAGGAATACATCCTAAAAAATGTTGTATTTTTACTTTCTCATCCTTGATGTAAGGTACATAATGCAACAGATCCAAAAATCTGTTAATAAAAGCATCCATAGTCATTGATCCCATACGTAACTCATGAAACTCTTTTACTTTTTTGTCAAAGAATCTTTCCAACATGTTTTTCTCTTGGAAAATACTGTGGAACTTACTCCACCGTATTTCTCTTAACTCATCTTTCTTGGTATGCTTCAAATCTCTCCACCATCTAGTCGCTTTGTCTTTTAACTTGTAGATGGCTAGACAAGCTCTCATCTCACTAGAATATTTATGAACTCAAAAATATTTTCTCATAGGCAATAGCCAGTCTTCAGCTTTCCCCCCGTATTCATCTCCCCTTTAGAGGTTGGGGATTTTATTTTTCGGAACTCTCCCTGAATATTGTCATTATTTCTCAGTTTCTTTCTTCATGGGGAAAGAGAATCATTACTAGAAGGACTATGATAATCTCTTTGTGGAGGTTCAACGATATGCTCTTCTTTTCCTTCTCTCTAGTTACTGGCCTATTTATGATAAAATTCTTTAGACTTGAACCTATTTGTGAAATGTGTGGGTTTTCCATGCGGGATTCCTCCCATCGTGTTTCACAGCAATGCTTCATTAATTGCTTGGTGTTCATTTATTTCATTCAAATTTTCATCTCTAAAACTCTGCAAGTCTTCTTGGAGACTTTGTATGGTTTTCATTATATCAAAATTCAGATTCACCACCAGTTCTGCTTCATGGGTGGGGGTAATCAACCTCCCTTTCCAGTTGTTATCTTCTTCAGTGTTCATGATCTGAACCGATCTTTTAAAATCCTGCAATTGCAAATTTTTAATAAAAAGAAAACTTCTATTAGTTAATCAAAATTTAAAAGATATTTTATTTTCCTTGCAACGAATGTCTGGTACGCTTATTTGGTCTCTTAGTGTTGAAACTGGGTTCTGATACCACTTGTACTGTGCCAAAAATTTGAAAAAAAAAATATTAGGCAATTCATTTACTGCCTGAGTTCGACATTATTTAACTTTGTGGAATGTGTTGTACTTTGTTTATAGTGCTGTAAAGTTGTAAGTTGTTCTTACGTTCTGCTTCCATATTTCTAGATGTGATTATTATTGAAATAATTATGTTGTCGTGATGTTGATTACTATATTGTTCTACGGTTACACATTTATATGTATGTTAGTTGTTTCAATTACGTACTCATTATTTATAAAATTTGGTTACTGCTGTATAAACAGTTCTGAATTAACTTGTTACTGGAAAATGGGTGGAGTGGCAGGACTTGTTTCTCCTGTAAACACCAGAGAGGTAATTGTTTTCTATTTGTCATGTCGTGCTTACTTAGTTCTTACAAACTAATGCATTCATTTCCTTGTCGCATGCTGGTGAACTTGATGATGGAAACTATTAGAGAAGCTAAACATGACATACTCTCTGCTCGTCACTAACGTTTAGCTTGGGAAATGAGGGACTTACAGTCCTATCCTAGTAGTTTCTATAACTGCTGCTTAGTTGATACTTACACAGGGATGGATGTTTTACCAGCATAGGTAGTATGGGTTACGATTTTTTTTAGATTTGTTGACGGGGTTGTAATTACTACTGCAATTAATACTTACATAGTTCACATTTTATATGGTATCAATACATTATAACTTGGTTCATGTTTTGATGTGGTCTTGGTGTAATATTTAAAACCATACCATTATCCCTTCCATGGAATATTTCATATGCCATGGAATATGGATAAACCTATGTATTCGATGCATATTTTACATGGCACGTTGGTTTAGTTTGGCTCTGTGTTAAAGGGAGATATAAATTATACAATGTGGGTTTTTGAATTAAGTTGTTGGAGTCCGGGTTGGTGACATAGATGTGCATTGGAGAATGTGACCTTCAAGCTTAGGGCTTCGTTCTTGTCATTGGTTTGGTCATTAGTAGCCTCGCTGCGTGAGCTTTTCCTCTACGCTGTGTGGTGTAGTGTAGCTTGGGAGGCTAGCTATGATCGAAGGTACATATCCACTTTAGTTTGGTAGTGTTGTTTGTCTGTTCACTTTTTTTTTCAAGCGTAATTCTAATCGTTACTTCTATTTTGTTTTGCAGGTTGCAGAGTATAAAGGAATTTGTGGGTTGTGGGTCACCCTAAGCCATCCCATACCAATTCAGATAAGCACTACTATGTAATGTTTAAATCTTGCTCCTCTCTTGTGTGTTTGTTCGGTGACAGAGTTTAACAAACTCTTCCTAGGTTTGAAATTCTTTTTTTAAAGGCTATGGGAATGAAAGGGGATGTATGTAATATTAATGGTTATAGCATTAGAGATGCGTTAAGACTTGGGTTTTTTCTTATTGGGATTTAGTGCCTTCAGGACAGAACTTTAAATGCATTTGGGTTTTGTTTTATGGACTCCATGTACAGAATGTGGCCTTGGTGAACATTCCCAGGCTTTGCAAATTGTAATTTACTTTTATACTTGGATACAAATTTAGCTTCATTTCTTGCAATGGTGCAAGGCTTGAGTTATATGACTGTGTAAATTATTACTTCGTTTTAAGATGGAAAATGTACAGTATTTAAACTATGTATGTGTTTATTTGTTTTTTATACACAGTATGTGCATATTGATCTATTTTGTGGATACGATTCTTATGCTTGGCATTAGTTTATTCTGTGTGGAAATTGAATTTCTATTTTAAGTTCTTATATAGAAAAAAGTTGACATCATTGTAGGCTTTGAGATCCATACCGTATGTGGCATTGGCGTTCCCACCATTAGAGTTGTGATAGTGCAATGACTAAATGTTTTCATGGTTGATTCATTGTTTATTGGTAATCCTATAAATTGGATTGTAAGAGCCATGACAAGGGTGTAACCCTTCGATGAGTGTCATTGCTATTTTCATAGCGTAGATAGGGGTGCGTTAATATTTAAATGATTTGTTAATGTAGAGAGCCGGGGGCCGTAGTCATAGTGTGTATTTTTTAATTCGAGGCTTTGACCTCTTTGCAGCGATTTATGTGAATTGGATTTTCATCTTGTGTGCTCTGTTTCGGTGACGGTTAAAATGCTACAGCATTTAGTGGAATCAAAACGAATCCTACAAGAATAGATATAATGACTTAAAATTTAAACGACTCCACAAAAATTGATCCCAGGTCGCTATGTTTATAAGTGATGGGTTTTCTTAAGACATAACTCCTAAAGGAATGGATCATGTGACCTCTGTGTATTTATACCACATTTTAATCAGTGTTGTACTTAGTATTTATGGTTGATTTACTCATTGGGACTTTCGTCATCGCATACGATTCTTGTATTGTAGTTTGTAAGTTATTAAATTAGTTTAGTTTATTATGCATGCAATGGATTTATGTGGATTATTGTTTATATCTTCACACCATTAGATGGTCTCATTATTTGGGTTGTATATTTGACTTAAGGATTTGTTTAATGGATGAGGAATGATTTTGTTTATGACTTGATTTTTAATAAATACATACAGACCCTGAGGGGTCTTTGATGGTTTTAATCTAGCTTGTTATTTTTTTTGATGAGTGTTCTCTAAGTATAAGATAATATGTTTATAGTATTGTTTATTTATAAAATAGCTCAGACCTATTAGAGGTCTTGATGCCATGAATGTTTGACATTTTAATTTGTTATTTGATTATAATACTTGTTTATACTTGATAAGAAAAATGATTTGTTTTTTAGGTTTATGGTGTTCTATAATTTAATTAATTGTATTTTCTAATTAGTTTATGATTATAGTTTGAACCTTAATTAGACTATTTGTTCCTAAATAGAGGTCTGCTGGCAAATGAAATATTCCAGTAAAATATATAGGTAAGATAAACATATAGACTCTATTTAGAGTAGTCTCTAGGTTTTGGGAAACAAGTATAAGCTGTGAAATGAAATGCATAATTTTATGGAAAGAAATAAGCCCTAAATAATTCTTAAACAGAAATTAATTTCAAACAGAGGGCTAGAAATATAACATAAACCCTTAACTATTCTAACGGGATACAATTGTACACATAGGGTTAGAAATATATCATAACCTCTTAACTATTCTAAAAGGATATAATTGTAGACATAGGGTCAGAAATATAGCATAACCCCTTAACTATTCTAACATGAGACATAGGGTCAGAAATATAGCATAACCCCTTAACTATTCTAACATGAGTTATACTAGATAATTAAACAGAGAATTCAAGAACCTCATACCTGCAAGAGAAGATATTCCAATGGCTGAAACCTGCACAATTAATTACCGAGCATTAAGAATTCATAGACAGATATGACCTCTATATAAATGACTGAATAACTTAGGAGCTACCACATTCCACCCAACCATGACCCGAAACCATTCCTGGTTTCAATCGGGATCCCCTCGAGCTAGTTCCAACATGCAAGTAGCTTAGAGTTCCTAATGTAAGGCTTCCCTAACTGGAATATCAAGTCTGAATCAGTTCTCCTTTTTCCTTTCAGGAAAATGTTCTCCAAGAACTCTCTTGAGAATAATCAGGCGGAATAATGTTTCCCAAAAATGGAAGAGATCCACAAGCCTCTCTTTGGCTTCAAACTTTATAGACATACTTTTTAGTCAAAGGGGCAGTTAAATCAAGAATCATTTGATTTCTTGATTTAACCCTTTTATTTAATATTAGGTACTTTTAATAATTAACTTAGGAACCTTTAGCTAGTTCCTAATTGTACTTTTATATGTATTATAATATTTAATTTCCTTTTATTAATACTAATAATAGATAGATCCTTTCCTTCTTTCTTACATTATTAATATTATTACTATTCTTACCCTTTATACAGACCTTGTATACAATATATAATATTATTTGTTAACATTTGTCTGTAGGTATCATATAGTATGATCCCTAAAATTATGACACTTTCTTCATTAAGGCCATCACGTAGGTGGTTAGGTCTACTAGGGTAGGAAACTCTAAACATCCTTACATGTTGGATTCCCTTGTATAACATGCTAGTTCCTTAGTACTTGAAGAGATACAAAAATTCGAGATTTCGTTTAATCACTTACAAATAAGTCAGATGAGATCAATATTTTACTCAAGTATTTTTCACTCGGATTCATTAATTATTTTCAGTAACTCCTAGCACTTATCTAGAGCCAATACTCAACGTTAAAAATAAGGATTTACAAACTTAGTGCAATTCCAGACCTCCTCGCTCAACACTAATGATAGGATGTACTTGTAGGATACACCTAGGGATACAACAGCCAAGGATCTGATGTTCTAGAGCTTATGCTCAACATCAACTTTGAAGTCTATACGGCGTATGCCCAACAATTTGAAATATCTTTTCATGTGATTCAGATCTTCTTGCTCAATGCAAAGGTTTACATAATTCATGTGTTCTAGAGCTCCTCACTCAACACAATAAAAAACTCAATTGCTTCAGAGCTTCTCGCTAAACACAACTTAAACAATTATGTGCTTCAAAGATTCTCGCTCAACACAAACATTTAAATACTCATGTGCTCCACTACTCCCTGCTCAACAGAAAACATTTCATCAATCATCTGCTTTAGGGTCCATGCCCAACACATAAAATCATACATAAAACATATGTAATTGGATTATGCCCAATATATCAAACAAATCATCATGTTTATATGTAGTGGGTCCTAGACCCAATATATCAAAATAAAGCATCAAAGTAACATCATAATGAATGGGTATTATTACCATAAGTGTTAGGTCAAAATTTAGGATATTACACTAAAAAAAAGCACACAAGTTGAAAATTACGAAAATCAATACGCATTAATAAGTAATACTGAAGAAATGTATTGATTAAGAAATCATAAGCCCGCATAGAGCAAGGGATTTTACCCAATATTTTGTCTGTTATGCTACTACAATATTTCCATCGTGGGTCTCGGGAAATGTTGATAATAGTGCTTAACTTATTCACTGTAGGTCTAGGTTTGGGGTTCTTCCAACACATTTGGGAATTTGATGTGACTGCGCAAACAATACTTGTATGGCTCTATAATGTATACATGTCATTTTAGATTTTGGGTTAAATAAACACTCGGCTCTACATTTTGGGTATGCTAGGAGCTCTCTTCTTTTTGGTTTACCATTAGATATGTAATGGATTTTGGGTTTAAATAAATTTTAACTTTTTGTTTTCTTTCTTTACTAGGACCTCTATGGAAATGGATGCGTCTATAATTTATGCCAGTGCCATTGCAAGCAATGGAACTTTGATGCCATTACCTCGCTATTATTGTTGAATGTCGAAAAATATTGTCGATGTTTTAACTCATGTTGTGATTAGTTTGAATGATTCGTCGTTTATGGTTTAAGATTTGTTAATGGAATCATTTGATTTTAAATGTAGATAATTTACCTATGTTTAATGGATAAGAGGAAAATCCCTTCAATTGTATGATGTTTTAGTTTTTGTGGGCGACCGTAATGGATGGTTCTTAACCTTGTTTGTCAAACGCATCCCATGTGTTGTGTTTTACATTTTTGTTTTTAAATGTATAGGATTATGTTCTTTTGTTTCTACGATTTGATACTTGGCTGTATTTTATTATATGATTGTTTATTTGTTTACATAAGTTAGTGCGCCCAGCTGAGCTCTTCGCCAATTCGATCCTAGGTTAATTTGATTGGATGGGGTTTAAATGTTAATGGTGTAGTTTATTGTTTTAACACTGTAAATATAATTTTACCTCCTAATAAATAAGTCAGGGTTTATTAGTTTTGAAGTTTAGTGGCGTCGATAATTGATCTGTGATATTTTTTTAACATTTGGTTTGTTAATATATATATGTGGAAATTGTTTTGTTTATCATTTCAATCATACAAAGCTCATTTAGCTCAAGCTTATGAGATTGGAAACTAGGATCACGGTTATGTTTGTTACTGTAATTACTTAAATTTGTTGCATCGATAGATTTGGATTGGAAAAGAAATGGTAGGCTTCCCATCCTTAACAAGATTTGATTGTTGGGCAGGTGTATGTAATGTTTATAGGTTTTTACATTAATTTAATAGTTTATGGTTTTTATGTAGATATGATATATGAAATCTATGTATGCGTTTTGCTGAAAAATGGAATGTGCCAACACTTCGTTTAGTGTATGGGTTTGAGTTTGGATCATTAGGGATTCGATCCCTGGTTTGAATGTTTATGGATATCTATTTACTTTGTATATTAATTTCTTTATTGAGCAGAGTTTCTTTAAGTTGTTTTTAGTTATCTACTTTTGGTTAATATCTAGTTTATTTTTAAATAAGGTCATAGACATGTACTAGTTCTTTGTAAAACAAACTTAAGGGTTTTAGTTTTAGAAAAAAAATGCTGAGAGAGATCTAGTTATTAGTTTTATGTAGAAACTAGGGTTTAGATCTAGACTAAAAATTTCTAACATAAAATTCTGAACTAGTTAGAAAAAAATTTAAGAGAAAATTAACCCTAGAATTTATCTAAGAATTTAAAGGTTGAGTTTCAATTTAACAAATGAAACAATCGTGAAACATAATTCAAAATAGAAAGATAAAATTGCAGAGCATAATAAATATAAACAAAACTTGTAATCATAATTAATATAAATGGTAGATGTAGAAACCTCATACCTACACTATTCAACATGTTAATGGTTAAAATCAGAGAATTAAAAAAAAGCTATTTACTTCTGACCTTTGATCTGTTAATCAGATAACCTTGGAACTATCACGTTCCTTCCAAACATTACCTAAAACCATTCCTATTTCTAATCCAGAGACCCCCAAGATGGCTCCAACATGCAAGTAATATAGAAATCCTAAAGGTGAGGCTCCTCTTATTTGGAATATGAGGCTCTGTAAAATAATGATTTCTTTTGGAAATTCTCTCCAAACCAATTTTTGGAATAATGATTAGATCCCCCAATCCTTCTCTTGGCATGGGTCTTTATAGAAAATGTTTTAGGAAAGGGTAGTTGTTTTTACAACTTTAGTTAGATCAAGAATCCATTATTTTCTTGAAAATAATCTTTAATTGATATATGTGGATTTAATAATTATTTTGTTTAACTAGGGAACTTTTTACTAGTTCCTAATTTGACTTTAGAATTGAATATTTATTTAGTCATTTTAGTAAATAATAAATACATAGACTCTTTATTTATTATTTTAGTTATCTTTATTTCTTTATATAGATATACAATTATTATTTTATTCATAATATATATAAACTCTACATATTATATTTAATATTGAATTATGCATCATATAACATAGTCTCTTTAATTGATCCTTCCCTTAGCTTATACTATTTATTTCATTCAAAGCCTTAGGTAGGGTTGGTTAACTAAGTTAGGAATATGTATATCCTACTTGCATGTTGGATTACCACATGTTGGATTACCTCATATATTGTGGTAGTTCATCGAGTACTTTGATGAGAAGTATATTTGAAATTTCATTGAATCAACTCAAAAAAATTAAGATAAGGATCAGTTCTATTCATAGTCGTTCTCACTCAACACACTTAATTTCAGTAACTCCTAGCACTATTCAAAGCTCAAGCTCAATGCTAATAATTGGTAGGTACACTTAGTGCAATTCCAGAGCCTCTTTCTCAACACTATGATAGGATGTACTTGTATAATAAACCTAGGGATACAATTTGAATTCTCAACATCAATTTGGAATGCTCCAGGGATTATGCTCAACACTTTCAATATTATAACTCATGCATTCCAGATATTATGCTCAACACAAAATATCATAACTCATGTGCACTAGAGCTTACGCTCAATACAAGATTTGATAACTCATGTGTTCCAGAGCTTGTGCTCAACACAAAATATTATCACTTATGTGTTTCAGGGTTTACACCCAACACAATATAGAACTCAATCATGCATTCATACTTATGTACACTTCATCACAATAATCATCTCAGTATATGGATGTAGGTAAATCACATAATACATCTAGTACATCGTACTATGACAATAATCCTTGTCCATCAGGGTCCATGCCCAACATATACAATTGCATACCTGATAATAAAACATATGCATTGTCTTACACCCAATATATCTAACTAATCAACATAACTCATATGAAGTGGGACCTTACACCTAATATACAAACATAAACATAAAATTAACTCATGGGAAATGGGACTCATGCCTATTATAGTTAATTTCAAAATTTGAGATATTACAACATGTCGCATTATGTATTAGAAGTTTTCCCAATTCTACACTATCTCATGATTTGTGCGCCCTATAACTCTACATAAATTATGAAAGTTCTTGTACAATTACCATTTTACCCTACAAAATTATACAAATTTACCATCATTTTGATTAGGAATAGAGTTATATCGAGGAAACGCAAGTTCAATAGATGCATTACTCTATGGTAACCATTTTTTACCTTATTGACATTTATCATATGACCATGATTTGTCATCATCTATCAATGGAAGGTACTCCATATTCATTGGTCACTTGGAATATACATCAATATGTGAGTTATCATTTTCATCATCCTATGTATTGACCTACACTTATTTTAATACTTTCCTACAAACATCGAGAACCACAAATCAATAGCTACATTTTTAAAGAGCAAGTACTAGAAGAAAATGACATGTCTCCAAATCACATATGTACCTATAAACAATGGTTCCAAATAGAAAGATAATTTATGCATATGTTGCATGTTCAATTTTATTCTATATAGAAGATACATGCATCATGATACTATGGAATGTATTTTTATCATTTTAATATTTAGCGGCATATTTTTCTATGCAATCAATGACCACCTGCTTTGAATGAAAATATTTCCAATCTATGTTTTCCCTCCATTTCAACAAATTTTAATGTTTGTGTGTATTCAACCTATTATTGTTTTTTCTAGGTTCATACTTATTTTCTCCATTATCATCAATATAAATGTTTGATAGTTCACATAGATTCCATTGATCTTTATATTGACATACCGATTCTCCTTCTTTTGGAGACAAGATTTCTCATTGCATGTTATGTGACTCCCTACACAATTTAGAATTTCTTCATAATCAACCATAAGCCTTCATATTGAAATATTTGTGGCATGTCCTTTAATAAGGGATGATCATGTCCATTAATTCTAACTTGAATATTTATCAAATATTGATAATGTGGATTCATTACATGCATACATCTTTCAAAATATTCTTTTAGAAATATAACTTTTGCACAATCATCCCAATTCAACCTCTCGATGTAACGATAATTTTTTACCTGCATAATTCCATGGACATGTGGATATCCTTGATTTTTACATTTATGGTGACACCAACAATCCATAGATTCATGAAAATGTGTGAAAAAAACATTTCAAAATGTTATGTCTTTTAACTACATCTAATGTAATAGAATATCAATATTATGAATCACATTTTGACATCTCCATTTCCTTTCCTCAGCAAGATCTAGAGGACTAGTACCAAGTGTTCATTTATGCAAATTTGGTTGTTGCATACTTGCTACAATCAGTGTGAACAATATCGTGGGACACCCAAATTGCTAAATGAAGCCAAATAAATTTGCACAACACTTGTTCCAATATGCATGTGCACCTCTTAGTATAGTCCCAAATCACATTTCTCTTTCTTCCAATTAGGAATCTATAATATTTTGTAAATTTCCTCATAACTCTTCCATCATTTTAGGTAGATATCATATTTTTGTTTTGACAAAAATTGCACTCGAAGATTGAGCATGATGTGTCATAATAATGTGAAGTAAAAGGTATATAAGGAAATGGTTCCTTCCAAATATGTTGTCATGGTATCTAAGCATATATTTTCCATACTAATGAAGATATAAATTATGCATTCATGATTGCAACCAATAAGCTTCACCTCTAGGAAACAGTGTCATAAATGCCATATGAATGAATCCCTTAGTGTTATATTTACTGATTAAAGAAGAGCCAATTCCAAGAAAATTAAGCACATATGTAGATCCACCATTTGTGTCATTTCATTCAATATTTTATTTACTTTACCAAGCTCGAATAAGTTGAATCTCTCATGGTTCATTTAAAAACCTATATGAAAACGAATATGTATGTATTCCATCGAACATATCATTAATTCATGGTACCCCTTTCCAACATTGCAAATTTTGTATCACTGTCTATCCGTGGTAAAGTAACATAATTATTTATAGTTGATAGATTTAATGCAAATTATAACAACTCTTCTAGTGAATTTTAATAAATTTGAACATCGTGATAATATAGATCATTCTGAATATGATATAATAATGGATCTATAACATTTTGTATTTTAATGCCGAAGTCGTAACTTTCCCTTGTCATCATTTTCTATGCACAAAAATCATTAAATCTAACTATCTCATATGTTGAGGTAATATACTCACAACATATTAATCTCTTGGGGAAAAGTAATGGTGTTCCCTCTATATTCTTATTGTCCACCTATTGAATCCATCACAGGAAAAAATGGACTTCTAATGCAAAATGAGACCTGGGTGGTCAGCTACTAATCAAAGTATGCAACCACATACAAGAACAATTTGTGCCAATAAGTATGGCTTTTAAATTAAATAAAAAATCCCTATACAAGAGAAGTTACAGTATAAATTATTAAAACCAATTGGAATGGACATCAACTATTACATAAACAAGTAAGTAAGAGGGAATGATATGTCCTCAATGTTTCACCTCACTCTTTGAAACACATGTAGGTTGTATCACAACTATTAGATTATGCTCACTATAGCCCTATCTTCCTCCAAAGGATCACACAAGTTCCTTTTTCTAAACATGCACTAGTATTTATAGATGAGCTTCAATAACAAGTCTTCATTTTCTTCTTCTAGAATTTAACACACCCCTATGCAACATTATGAATTGATTAAATATACCATTTGGTTTGATTCAGCTCGCTTTGCCACTTGACGTCCTTCAATAACTTCCATAACCACTCTCTAACTAATTCACCTAATCCAACAAATCCATTCCTTGGGATCTTGGATATTTGGTCGCTTGGTAATTTGTCAACATCGAATTGAATTCCTTTGACTCCTTTCATTTCCTAGTTGTTATTCTTCTTTGAACTTACTAATTCCTTATCATCGAATATCAACATTTCCTAGTAGGAAACTTTGTTACTCACTACTTCCCTTGTCGACACATCCAAGTTACTTTTTCAATATTCAAAATATGTTTTTAAACCATGTATTTATAATTTTGAATTTTAAACATAAAGTTAAATTTAAACGAATAAATTGTCATTTCTTATATATATATATATATATATTAAACATAAAAATAAAAATTAATTTTAAAATATAAATATAAAACTATAAATAAATAAATAAAACATTTATAAATTTATTTTGTCTTTTTAATACACCTTCAAAAACACGTGTAAACTCATTTTTAATAGTTTGTTATGAAATATATTATGTATATCACATATCGTGTTTAATGTAATAATTAATAACATCATTAAATAAATTTAAAAAAGTGTTAATATTGGGATGAAGGAATAGTACATAAATTTCTATCACGAAAAAGTTGAGTTAATATTAAGCAAACGGGATTATATGTAATAAAAAATATTATTATATGTAATAAAAATTATTATTATATGTAATAAAATTTTAATAATATAATATCTTATTATGATATAATAGTTCATTCAAATTGACAAATAAGCATCCTTAACTCAACCAATGCCACCTCAACTATTATAGATGATGTCATCCTCTAGAATGTTATTGGTTCTCTTAAAGTAGATTTTTATAGTACATTTTTTGTTTTGAGGCTCATTTTTTACCTCAAAATTCCCCTAATGTGTGCATTGTATTTTTTTTTTATAATGGAAACCATTACAAAATGTCCTTATGGGAAAAAATCGTTAACTCGATACGACTCGCAGGGTCTTTACGTTTTCTGTGAAGTAGTTAGCTATGATAAAATACTACCCATATGAGGGTTTTGTTTCGTTTATACATCACTGGAATAGTTCCTGTATGTGTATGTAATGTTAATATTTGGTTTAGTAATGACAGCCAAGAGCATGGGCTTACGACCATACATAGATAATTTTATTTAATGCTTGGGCGACTCATTGAGTCATTACTCTTAACCACCCAAGGGTTGATGCACAATCATGGGATCCTTTAAAGACACTTTAGTTTCCACATAAAACTAAGAAAATAGGAATCTTGACTTTAAGAGGCAATCATAGGCACTTGCATAATGAATTGTGTAATGTCCCTAAAATCTGTAAATAAAAAAAAAATTGTAGGACTAATAATACTGCAAGATCTTAAGGGACATCTTATTCTTAACCGCGAAATTATAAACTTGATAAGAACTATGCCGATGTTCTTGTTTTGTTTTCCTTTTTGTTTGATTTCTATTTTATGATGATGTTTTATTGTCATTCTTTTATATTTTGATATACTGACACTTATCTATATTTCATATTGTTTGCTAATGTCCTTATATTTTTTTATTCATGTTTGATTCCATGTTAAATTATCTAGTTTCTTATTTTAATAAAAGATGAGGCTAACTTACCTTTGTATTTAAAGGGGAGGAGTGGCGGGATTTTTCCCTAACGACTCACTCAAAAAGGTAAGGAAATCCTTTGATACAGGGCTTACTTAGTTCTTCTAAACTAATGCATGATGTATCTATTCTTACTGCAGGTAATTCTCGATGATACCTATTGTAACGTCCCCAACCGTTAAATCAGCAAAGAGAATGCTACTATCAGTAGACATACAGGCATAATAGCCCCATGAACATGAACAGGAATATAATGCTGAAATAAAAAGCTTAAAGCATAAAAAATACTAAGATGCATAATATTTCATATACATAGCGGAAGGAAACATACATTCAATCAAGCATGCCACATGTTCATTATTTCATTAATCAGTAATATAAATGTAGAGACGAAATAGTTAAGAGTATTTATCTTGAACAGGATTCGTCCCACAACTAGCTACGTCGCTGCGACATTCCACCCAACCATAGGCGAACTTGCTCATCAATATCTCAGTAACACTGCCACCCTCGAGCTGGGCATGATTCCTCAAGGAATAAGGGTCAAAGCAAGCTTACACATAACCAAGGTACACAAATCAGCCAAACCCACACAATAGGGTTTATTATTCCATCAAGGAGATGGGAAAGGATAAATTCTAAGCTGGTGGCCTCAATGGAGAGCTAAGGATTCCTACACCAGATTTAACCTGAATTTTAAGACATCCACACACCCGACACCAGGAATCAGTCCTTTCTCTACTTCACAGTCCCTTAGGCCCTAACTTCCCTTTCCAATACTCTTCTAGGGATGTGGGGAAGAAAGCCAACAGTCTAACTCTATCTAAGTGACTCCAAACACTAGTTTTCTCAAGCATACCTAGCCTCTAATCCTACTCTCAATAGTCCAAATACTAACCACTGCATGCCGCTGTAAAACAAACAGTTCGCAGCTCTGTGAAGAAGGTAAAGACAATAGGGTGACAACCCCAAACAAAAAGGTGAAATACAGTTCAGGTCAAACAACGCTTCAGAGTTGTTCTTGGCCCTAGCATGGAAAAAACAACTCAAAAACAATCCTAAAAGACGTTTGCAACCTTAGCAACCAAGAAGAAACCCAAAACCATGGGAAGACAATAGCCCCAAACTCACAATGAAAACGATGGCAACATTACAGAGTCCCAAAACAGGGGAGAAGTCTGATTCTCAATCTTGGACAAAGGAAAGACATAAACGCAGACCATAATGTTATAAGGAAATGATGAGAACATTACATAGTTCATAGATGTGGAAGAAGATGGATTCCCAACATTGACAGGGAAGCATACACACAGCAAAATCGTGCCTCTCAGGCCAACCTTCCAGCTTGTCGCATGAGATCACAGTCCCCAACTCCTCCATGAGGAAAACCATCCCATTTCCATCCCGTGCGTGAGGATTTAGCAAAAAAATGGGGAAATTATGAGGACAGTGAACGGGATGACTCACTGTCGAAGGAAGAACAAAGAGATGAGGAAAAAACTAAACATACCACAGGCATCCCCAAAAGTGGGAAACTGCCCCACTGCCTGTGTGAGGGTAACCACGGATATCTCCTACCTGCACGTGAAGAGAACCCTCTGTCGTGGAAGAGTGGGGAGAATGGGAATCGAGTTTGTTCCCCTTCTCCAGCGTGAGTGAGTGAGCCAACAAGTGGAGTGTTCTTGGGGAAAGGATAGGTAGTCTTGTCACCCACCATTTCCCTGCCATCACTCTGCCCAACTAACAGACAACAAAAGTTTAAATGGGTGGTGGACACATGGCAAAATTCCAATGACCCCCACGGGTTGAACAACCCCCCCTTAACCTTAGGAATCATGCCCTTTTCATTTAATGTTGCATTGTCACAACTGGATGTAGGTTTATTTTAATTAATGTGCATACTTACATGATGTCAAAATTCTAATGTGCTGGATAGCACGATATACCATCAGAAATGATCCCTCTTGCTGAAACATACACAACCAAATCGATGGTGGGGCTTTTTCCTTTAGCTCCTCACCACGATTAATTACAATTATACATCATGTACCTTTTCATGCAAACGGGGTCAAAAATGGGGTATTACAATCCCCTCCCTCTTGGAATAACACCATCCTCGGTGTTCCAATAAATAGGAATACATATACAATTTACACATTCAAAATTTCAAAAATTTTGCAGATCTGTCCCATGTTCAATTATTTACTTTGAACTTTCAGGACCAAGCCCCTTGGATTCCACAAGCTTCTCTTTCTAGTTCTTAGCTTTCGTTCATCCCCAAATTGAGGAACTTTGTGGCTGCTGCCCTCTTTATGTTCCCTCGTTGGGAAGTCTCGACATAAATGATGTCCTCCCATTTCCAACATTTCGTTGGTTGCTTCATCTTTACCAGCTCAATTTCCCTTGAGTCTTCATGCCTGGACTGTTTCTTAACGGATTGTTTGGATGAATGTCCCATCATTGATCCACTTTCTTTGCCTTTACGGATTTCCCCCAAAAGGATTTTTACCTCATTTTGCAAACCAATAGAGTCTTGCAAAATCTAGTGGTTCATCTCATTCTTCTTTTTCTGTATCTTGAGCATTTCTCCAAAAATCTCTTGGGTCCTCGAAATCATTTGAAGGAGACTTCCAGCCAAGTCCAGTAGCTTTTGGTCTGCTGCCATGATTAATGTGCACCACCGGATTTCACCTTTCTTACCTGTGAAATGCATCATTGAAATTTTGTTAGACCAAACATAATATAGGTATTAATATCAGTCAATTAATTGCCCAATTGGCATGACAGTCCAAGTCTCATCAAGGAGACTTTCATATTTTTCATGCCTTCCCAACAGGAACATGAGCTCATTCATGTCCATTCTTGGGTAGGGAATTAACCATCCCAGCATTCACAATTTACTTTAAGCGAATACACACATTCTATTGTCAGTCATACATGCATTCAACAATATTTTGTTTTCACAATGCATAAATATATATATATATATATAATAAAAAAGGAAAGAGAGAGAAGCAAGAGTTTTTCCCCTCTTTGTTTTTTTCTATCCTGGAACCCACACCACTGCTATGGATTTTCATGCTCTCAACCTCTTTCACTTCACCGTGAATGCTGGACCAATCCCTCTTGGTCATGTCACTTAGCGTCTCTGGTCTATTTCATACCTCTCAACCATGGAGCCTCCCCACATGGTTTTCCTCGGCTGCTAGGAATTTCATAGTCTCACTAGAACCTTTTCCATTACTTCTCATTCTAATATCTTCAGGACAGTCACACGTCCACATGCACCCCTAGGATGCTCTCATAGTCTTCGCTTCTAGCGAAACCTATATTCAAACATTGAATGAATTCACATGTTTAGTTTATTCTCATCAGTTTTTATCTCTTAAACAAGAGCTTAAAACATCATAACCAAATCATATACACATGCATATTCATAAGCAAGAATTGCAAAATAATCCAATACTTATCTGTATTGTGCGTTTCCTCATTGGTCCACAGGATCCTGCTTCACCTTGCAAGCTTTGGGATCACCTATGGACTTGGATGTTAGGTCAGCACATAGGCTGCTTCACAACATCCTTATATATATATATCAGGCATAATCAAGCCAACCTTCAGTTGGGTTTATCAAACTGTCAATAAATCGCCTGTACTTATATCAACAATGCACTTATATCAACAACCAATCATCAGCCAAGCCAACACAATGGGTTTATTGGGCCATCAACAATAACACATGCACTTATATCAATAATAAATGACCATTTCCAGGTCTCATTTCTAGTAGTGAGCTCTAATTCCACTACCCCATATCACACAAGAGACCACTCCCTTCTATGAGTTGACAGTCCCTCAGGAATGTCTCCTTCTCTGTGCTCTTTACACTACCCCATATCACACAAGAGACCACTCCCTTCTCTGAATTGATAGTGCTTTGATTTTCCATCCCAACTCCTCTTTTCATTTCGTATCCACTCATGTCTTACCAACATAATCTATACCATCTCACTCATGTTGCTTACCAAACATGTAGTGCCAATGAGACGTTTTCCAACTGTCCAATGGAGTTTCACCTGAAACCCATTTCCAAGATAAGGGGAAAAGCTTCCCATGAAGTTTGGCTCCTGCAGACCATCACGCATGATCTTCCTGCATTGTGTACCCGTGGCACATTCATCAGATAGCCAAATAGTCAATCATTATCCGATAATACAATCCAAATTTGATTGTTCCATAACCAAGCAATGACATTAGCAATTAAATTCTATGAGAGTTTGCAACTATGTTTACTAAATAAATTGATTCACTTGGCAATGAGGTGATCCTCATTTGTGGGTCTCTTGTAAGAAGCACCACTACACCCATTATAATTTCATGCTTACTAGCATAACATGAATACCCACTTACAATGTGTCCTCCTGACACAATCTTATGCAAGACAATAGTGATTAGTAGTTGTCAGCAATTTCTCAAATTCAAAATTCACAAATTCAAATTTACAACTCATTATGCATACAAAGTATTATCACAGCCATGAGACTCTTCTCATGAGGTTTGGCTCTTTCACATGGTAGATTTCGGCCTTTGTCATGGTCTTACTCTCATTTCCATGCTCCAAACAATCTACCTGAAATCTGAGCTTCAATCAACCAAATGCTTGGTAAGTCTTGATGCATATAACCTTTTCATTGCCACAACAATCACTAGAGCATTTTCAAAATTTATAAAATTCCAATACTTCCAGCTATTAATCACATCAATATTACCAAAACTCATTTACTTCACGCAATCATGATCATACTTTAAATTACAGGGTATATTCACATCATTTATGCAATCTAAATGAAATGTTTAGATACTCCTTACTTCACAAGCGTATCATTTGTACCACCTTTCCCTTCCATAGAGCGTTTTCGGCAGCCAGTTGGTCCTGACTACTCTCTTCATGCACTTACTATCCTGCATTCATAACAACTCTTTAAATGGTTCTAGAATTGTCATTAATTCATCATTTCAGCAATTACTTATTCATAATATCACATGCACTATCTCAATGAATCACAACAATTGCACCCATACTTATGTAATCATTTACGCACACCCTTCATATGCATCCATTCAATGCATAACTACAAGATTTATGAAATATTTTTATGCATATCCACTCAATGCTACCTTGCATCGATTCAGGAATACTATGCATTTAAACATACCATGCATGGCCTAACCATGACTACTTCCATTAGTACTTACTTTCCTTGGGCTACTAAGCTCAATCAACATATACATGGATGAAAAATTTCTATATGAATGTAGTATAGCATTCAAATATCCACATGGTATGAGATCTCTTACCTTTACCACTCCAGGCAATTGTCATAATTAAACCCTTACCTTCATGGGTCCTACTTACACCCTTGACATTACTAGTTTGGTTGGTCCTTTGTAGGAGATTGTAGAATTTTCTCACCAACTTTTGATTCTGGACTTGTTGCCTTATCCCTTTCTTCATAGGGTTTCTAGTCACATTCTTCAGCATCACCAACACATTCAGCCATGTCCATGTTGTTGTTGGTTTTTCCACTAATTCCAACACCAATGTAATAACTATCATTAGTGGCTCATTATTAGTGTACAATCCTCACTATTCTTATCAACATGTAATATCCTATGCATGCAAGGCATATCCTCATATATTTCATATATAAAACTTGTAATCATAATTAGCAAGACGGGGTTTAAGGAAATTTCCCTTTTCAAGTCCTTCATCTTTGCATGGAACTGCTCTTCCACACAACAGCTGCTTGACTTCATGGTCTTTCTACCTATAGACATGCAATTCCTGGATTTGTCTATATTGATAGCAGCACATTTATCCTTCACGCAATCACTAGCACTTGCTTCTCCACACTCATATTTTGGTGACTTTCCCTTGTTTCCTACTAGATAAGATTTCCAGTGCCTATCCACATGCTTCATTCTGACCTCAGTTGTGAAAACCACACCACTTCTAGAATGATGGAAAAACATACAACTGTATTTTGGTCAGGAATGCTAACTTCAGTCACCTAGATTTTTCTTCCTTTTCAGCCCTATAATCCACTGACAGTCTACTGAAATCCACTAAAAAATAGTTGGAATTTGCTTGAAAATCCACCTTTGAAAAATCCAAATTTCCTTATACAGGATCGGGTCTCCTTCCAACTATCGTTTCGATGTTTTGGCAGCCAGAATCACTAATCTTCTCCACTACTCATCAATGATCCGTTCCTCTACTTTTGCTGGCGTTTCGGGTACGTAGTTGTCTAGGCTTTCGATCCGCATCGAGGATGCCAAAACTAATATGTGTCGGTGATTGGAATTTTACCTGCCGTGGCATCGGCGGTTGGAGTGACTAACTACTCGCTCATCGGATGATTAGTTCCATAGTCATCTGCAACGATGACAGTCCAACAACTAAGGTTTTCTACAGTATTGGATCCTCAGCTTCCTCAGCTTCTGCCCTTTATCATTTTATCAGTGTTGTTGAGGGCTACTGCATATTGGCAATCATATGCACTATACACTACAGAGACGGCGATTGGGGTCATTTTCCATTGGAGTACCAGTCCACATGGTAGCCGCAATGGTGGACCCATGATCATCTAATTTCTTTCGACGATCTCCATAATTAAGATTTTTTCGATGAAAACTTCCTTTATTCCTCTGCCGCGTCGGCACCTTCACCCTCTATTTTTAAACATTGTATCGGCACTACCATTGTCTATCTTTCACCGATCACCAATATGTTCGACACTTAGATGATTCTTTTTTTTCTTTCCTTCGTCTTTTCTCCATCGATGGCATCGAAGATCTAAACAACTATTCATCACCGTTGTTTCGGTGATTTAACCCTCAATACTCCCGCGGTGTCGGCACCCCCGAAAACTAAACGTCACCATAGTTTTATGTATGCTACTATTCAATAAAGACATTGGAATCAATAGTAAAAGGACTAATGCATCTGCGGGGTAGTTTACTCAGCATCTGCAATGGTGGTTTATCATTTTTGAACCTTTTCTGATCGACAGCCTGATCCACTAGTAACTTTCGATGGCGATCTGAGGCACAACTATCACGGCATCGACAGTCAAAATGTTTTTCCGTTGGAAGCTTAGTGCTCTAGACTTCCGCAATGGTGGGTGTGCGAACTCCTAACTTATTCTGATCTCCATCGACAACTCAAAGCACTAACATTTTTCGATGGCCTTCGATTCCATGCCTTAAAAAAATTTTGAATTTTCTTCATGCGTTGGCTCTTCCATCTTCTATTCATCGACAATGACAATGACTATTCTCCTCCAACCTGTTACTAAAACACAACCATTACAGCATTGGTAAGCAGAACCTGTATCCGTCGGAGGATTAGTGCACTAGGCTTCCACAACGGTGACGCTTTGAACCACTAATTCCTTTCGATGTTCATCGGCGACCCGTACAACTAACATTTCCTGATGGCCGATGAAGTCACCACTTAGAAAATTTTTGGAAATTTTGTCTTCTCATGGGCCAGAACACCTGTCGACGGTCAGAACCACTAATATTTTCCAATGGCCGATGAAGTCAACACATAGAAAATTTTTGGAAATTTCCTCCTCTGTCTTCTGTCGCATCGGCCGTCGGATCAACTATCCGTCAGGTGGATAGTGTCTTAGACTGCCACAACAGTGGCTGTGCCATGAGCTAAATGTTTCCAATGTAGTTCATTGACAGTTCCCTTGTCTAACCATTGGCGATGAAAACAACTATCTTCCGCCGATTGCCAATGGTCGGAGTTAGAAAATTTTTTCAAAATATTTCTCTTTACCTTCTTCTACCACTTCATCGGCTCGACCATCTCTTATGCATCGCAAACCAAATCAATTGTTCTCTTTTCATTGATGAACTGAAGCACATCGACATCGGTAGGCAGAACTTTTCCACATGAGAAGACTAGTGCTCTAGGCTTCCGCAATGGAGGGCGCACGAACCACTAACGTCTTCCGATGGTCGATGATTCTGGTACTTAGAAAAAATTTTGAATTTTCCTGCCAAAATTTTTTGATCGCTATTGGGCAGAAGGAAACCTGCCTCTACTATCTGATTTTCATGGCCCATTCCGGCCCATGCTACAACCTTGAGCTATGATACCATACTGTAATTTCCTCGACCCTTAAACCGGCGAAGAGGACGCTACTATCACTAGACTTATGGGCATAATAGCCCCATGAACATGAATAAGCATATAATGCTGAAATAAAAAGCTTAAAGCATAAAACATACTAAGATGCATAATCTTTCATATACATAATGGAAGCAAACATACATTCAATCAAGCATGCCACATGTTCATTGTTTCATTAATCAGTAATATAAATGTAGAGATGAAATAATCAAGAGTACTTATCTTAAATAGGATTCGTCCCGCAACCAGCTATGTCGCTGCAACATTCCACCCAACCATAGGCCAGCATACTCGTCAATCTCTCAGCAACATTTCCATCCTTGAGTTGGGCATGATTCCTCAAGGAATAAGGGTCAAAGTCGGCTTACACATAGCCAAGGTACACAAATCAGCCAAGCCCACACAGTAGGATTTATTAGGCCATCAAGGAGCTAGGAAAGGCTAAATGCTAAGCTGGTGGCCTCAATGGAGAGCTAAGGACTCCTACACTAGAGTTAACCTGACTTTTAAGACATCCACACACCTGACACCAGGAATCAGTCCTTTCTCTACTTCATAGTCCCTCAGGCCTTGACTTCCCTTTCCAATACTCTTCAAGGGTTGTGGGGAAGAAAGCCAGCAGTCTAACTCTATCTGAGTAGCTCCAAACACTAGTTTTCTCAAGCATACCCAACTTCTAATCCTACTCTCAATAGTCCAAAGAATAAGCACTGCATGCTGGAGTAAAACAAACAATTCACAGCTCTGTGAAGAAGGTAAAGGCAACAGGGTGACAACCCCAAATAAAAAGGTGAAATACAGTTTAGGTCGAACAACACTTTAGAGTTGTTCTTGGCCCTAGTGTGGCCAAAACAACTCAGCAACAATCTCAAAATACGTTTGCAACCTCACCAACCAAGAAGCAACCCAAAACCAAGGGAAGACAACATCCCCAAAGACACAATGAAAACAATGGCAACATTACACAGTCCCAAAACAAGGGAGAAGTCTGATTCTCAATATTGGACAAAGGAAAGAAATAAACGTAGACCACAAGCTTATAAGGAAACCATGAGAACCTTACACAGTCAACAGTTGGGGAAGAAGATGGATTCCTAGCATTAACAGGGAAGAATACACACAGCAGAATCAGGCCTCTCAGGACAACCTTCCATCTCACCGCGTGAGATCACAGTCCCCAACTCCTACGTGAGGAAAACCATCCCATTTCCAGCCTGTGCGTGAGGATTCAACAAAACGATGGGGAAATCATGAGGAGAGTGAATGCGATGACCAACTGTGGAAGGAAGAACAAAGCGATGAGGAAAAACATAAACAGAACACAGTCATCCCCAAAAGTGGGGAACCGCCCCACTTCCTGTGTGAGGGTAATCATGGAGATCTCCTACCTACGCGTGAAGAGAACCCTCCATTGTGGAAGAGTGGGTAGAATGGGAATCGAGTCTGTTCCCCTCCCCCAGCATGATTGTGTGATCCAGTTGGTGGAGTGTGCGTGGGGCAAGGATAGGAAGTTCTATCACCCACCACTTCCCCACTATCACTCCTCCCAACAAACAAACAACATAAGTTTAAATGGGTGGCTGACACATGGAAAACTCCCAATGACCCCCACGGGTTGGACAACCCCCCCTAAACCTTAGGAATCATGCCCTTTTTATTTAACATTGCACCATCGTAGCTGGCTGTAGGTTTATTTTAACTAATGTGCATACTTACATGATGTCAAAATTCTAATGTGCTAGATAGCATGATATACCATCGACAACGATCCCTCTTGTCGAAACATACACAACCAAATCGATGGTGGGGATTTTGCCTTTAGCTCCTCACCACGATTAATTACAATTGTACATCATTTACCTTTTAATGCAAATGGGGTCAAAACCGGGGTATTACACCTATGCTATAAGTATGTGACGAAAAAAGTAAAAGACCTAGAACCAAAAGTTGCTAACCCTAAACACTAAGGGTTTTTCGTATGTTATTGAAAACTCTACACAATTGTATGGGAATTGAACTATAGAATGTGGGTATGAAATATCAATGAGAAATATGTGACTTTAAAAATATAAAGGAAAGGGTTTACATCTCATTCGTAGTGGGGGATATTTGGAAGGTTTTAATGTGCCCATGTGAAGGGAAGTGTGGCACCTCCATGGTCACATAAGACAGAAAACCCTTCAATAGGGTTTTGCATCCCACTTTTGCATTCTGTTTTCATTGTTGGTAATGGGGGGAAAGCTCCATCGTTGAGTTGCGCGGATAGGGATGGAACTTTGCAGTGCCGACGCGAATGTTTGACATGAATGGTTGACAGGTATGCAGGCTTTGGTTGTGTTTTTAACTTGTTCAAATTTTTTTTTAATGTTTTAGTTATGCATACTTCTAATACATTACAATCTTCATATGCAGGTTTGGATGAGCGTGAGATGATCTGCAATTGTGGAAAAGGAAAGAGGGATTGAAAATGCATTTTGAGTAAGCCAATAAGATGAGGGCATTTGCCCAACTAATTGGTTGTTTACGGGGTTTGCAAGGTTTTTTTGTGGGAAGTTTGTAACCGACATCCCAATCGGGAATTGCCGGGGTTTAGGGAAAATAATGGTGATGCTCGTTCTTTAAAATGTGGGTTTTTCTTTAGTGGTTCTTAGCCCATTCAGGTATTTTTGTACATTGGACACAACTCTATACTCTAAATCTCTGTGTTGGATAGTTAAAATGGTGTTTCACTTGATTTATCTTGGCTCTTAATTTTCTATGATCACTATGGTTTAATTTATATGATGGGTAAAATTATATCAGTTCCATTGCTCTACAATGGCACTATGATAATGTCATTTTGATAGTTTTTGTTGACTATGGATAAAGTTTTGGTTTTAAACCCACATTCTGTTTTATGGAAAGGGTTTAGAATTTTTAAATGGATTTTACCTCTGTTAAAGATAAACATTTTCAATTTTGAAATTTACCTTTTGTTTATAAATACAAAGGGAAATGCCCTAGCTTCATGCTTGATTTAGTTTCATTGTAGATTCTTGCCTCTGCGTTTATGAATTTTCTCTAATGTTTATTGGATTGTGTTCTATATGTTGTCAAGGGAAATCCTATCTATGTATGTCATTCTATGTTTTACTATAACAATTGTTGTAGGATGATAATTCCATGGATGTTTTGTTTTACTACTGAGGTTTTGATGGCGGTCGTATAAGCATGGCCCATGCTAGCCTATGTGGCATTGAATTTGTGTCGATAGAGTTTATAACTTATTTCTTGTATGGACAGTCTTACGATATTTGTTTAATGGATTTGATAGTTGTTGTATTGTCTATGTTTGTTTATTTATCTAATATTTAAACACTCCTCAACGAAGCTTATAATATTTGACATGAGGTTTTGATAGTTGAGATATATTTTATGTTTGTTTATTTATTTAATAATGTTTAACTCTCCGAGCGAGAGCTTATGAGATTCGATCTTGGATTTTGATAGTTGATTTATGGTTTATGTTCTTTATTTATTTGATATTGTTTAAACACTCCCAGCTGGAGCTTATGAGCTTTGATGTGGGGTTTTGATAGTTGATTTACTATTTATAATTTTGACTTGTTTATATTTTGGTTTCAAAATGTAAATGTTCCTCTTGAAACATTGAGAGGCCCTCGAACTTTGTGTAATGATGATGATTTTGTTGGTGATTTAGTTTTTTTTTTTTGTAAAGCTAAAAAGATCTATTAAAATACAAGGACAAGATGTACATAAGTAACCCTGAATAGAGGAGGTCTGAGGTGGTAAATCAACCACCTAACCCTCAGAAAAACTGAGGGCCATCTATGAAAACCACACAGGAAATTGTTCATGATGAAAAAAATAGTAGAGTACCAAGTTTTAGGCAACGTAACATACATATACATAGTTATAGATTTCAAGTTCAAAAATAGATAGAGACATAACTAGACTTGACAATTCTTGGAAAAAAAATATAAATAATAAGTCATTTCTATAGAGGATGCAAGCATGCTTCAAGACGAGGGGGTTCTCCTTGATGATGGGGAAACCTCATATTTCCTCCTGCGAGGGTTTTGACGAGCTGTTAACTTCCTCTTGAGAGGATTGAGGCTGTTGCAGCTATTGTTTCAGCTTTTGGAACACCGTGTTCTTCACTCATTTGAAGAAAGGCAGGCTCCACTGTTGAATGGATGGGGAAGGTCGGTGCCTCTAGTTCCGCAATCATGCTAGCTTCCCATGAAATAACTGTGGACGCACTCTCACTTCCACCTCCACCAAACCTAACATGCACTATGCCCCTTGTCACACTCCAACTAACACCTCCCCCAAGACCACCATGCCTGGCATGGCCAAACATGCCTTTCTAGGAAAATGGATTTTCTAGGGATGTGAGCTCGGAATTCATTTCAACCATTCTATCTTTCACTGTGAGAATAGAGTCACGAGCTTTATACCAGTTGTGAAGCATATCTTTAAAAAGATTGTATAACATATTTTTGACAAGCGAGTAGTGGTTTACCTCGCTTCCACCCTACCCAGAAGCAAGCCGCTAGTTGATGACCCTCCCCTCTTAGTCTTCAACAAGGATGCGGACCGGAGGAGAGATATTTTTTTCATAATATTTCATGATTTTTAGGTTGCACCCATGCTAGTATTTTCCCATGCCCGAGTTACATTGATGTAGCGTTTGTAACACTCCAAAATTTTGTAAAAATTTAAAATTTTTCTTTGCGACAATTAATGTTAAAAGATTTCCTAACGATGTTAGTTCCATATCTAACATTTAATATTATAGACTAAATGTTACGAGAGACTAATGAATTATTCATTAAATTGAAAAAAATTTGTTACTAAAAACACAAAAAAAGTGTTACAAAGTCAGTCTAAGAAGTTAATGAGTTAGAGAAGTAATGGATTGAGATCTACTGTTTATCTTCTAGTAGGTGTATGATTTGAAAATTTGTTTCTTATATTACTGAAGGGGCTCTTAGTTTTTTTTAAGGCTTACGTAGCTTCCTCAAGCTAATGCAGACAAATATGTTTTTACAGGTCTTTTATAGGTAAACGTTTTACTTCCATCTCCAGCACCAAGACTACTAATTAATTATAGTAAGTAAGTTATAGGTGTGAAGCAATGTAAAAATCATCCAACTCTTGGAACATTGAAGGTACAAAAAATTAATTTTCTTTCCGTATATTTAAATCTAAGAATGTTTGAATGATTTTAGGACTTAGAACTTCTATGTTCTAAGTTTTCCATCCCTTTTATTATTTAGCATTCTTATATTATTTCTATTTAAAGAAAACTATTCTAGGCATATGACTACAATTAAAGCATGTCTTTTATATATTGGCATGTTCATTTGGTATACAAAGCATAACATATATGCTTAATTTAACATATATATATATATATATATATATATATAAATTTAAAGTATTCTTCTCATGGATAAATGACGAATTGTAACAACCCCAAAAAATAAAACATTTTTACTATTAAAAGACAACTTACACCTTCGTTACAAGTACACCAACTAGTGCTTCTTTCAAAGGTCTCTAGTGTTCGGTCTTGCTATCAAGATGTACTTGCATTGTAATTATTCACGACAAAACCTTTCATATAAATACCTAAGCTATGGCACAATCTTTTATGCATTTTCATTTCTCTAACCGTCCTTTAGAAATTAGCTTTGCCATGAAGGATTTACTTTGGTAATTATAACACAATACACCTGCACTTGCTCTACAATGCGGATCAATAATAACATAAGTTGGTGGTCCAAAACATCATACATACGATGCATTCTAGTTTTTACATAGGTAAGTTTTTCTTCCCAGTGAGGAATACTTACGTATGTGCAGATTAATTACCACTTTGTAACGTACCCAATATTCTTTAGACACACTTCTCTCAGTGGTTAAATTTAATATTTCAATCGTACATTTTCAGCCATAAAGTACCTATCATCAAAGGTGCCGAGTCAGAGTATTATTCATTTCGAACTAATGAAAACATCAAAGGCATACTCCTATTCATAGAATATTTGTACAGTCTTCGAACATCCATATATTAGTCACGTCAACTACCATATATTAATTTAATTCCAACAAGTTATTACCCTTGACCTGCAAGCAATTCCTTATCATAGTGTTTTTCCAAGATGATACTAGTGTATGGGAAAAATCCATTCTGATATCATTATCTTTTTTGTTAGCCTTTCTAGAATATTTAAACATTTGACAAGATTGCAGAACAAAAATCAAGTATAAAAAAAGATACTGAGCAATAAAACATTTAGACACAAAACAAGAGACACCAATGTATGTGGTTCACCCAATCCATGGGTTACGTCCACAAAAAAGGTTGCATCCAGTGATTTTTATTACGCTAAACAATTACATTTCACAACATCATTGTTGCCTTACATTTTCCTCCCAATACTTTTTCACGAGAGTATTTCTATCTATTAGATACTAAGATCTAACTGCTACAAGAATTATAACAGGTTCTCCACCGTATCTTAATAAGAAGCTGAGATATCCTGCATATTACACTAAACAATTACATTTCACAACATCATTGTTGCCTTACCTTTTCCTCGCAATACTTTCTCAAGAGAGTATTTCTATCTATTCGATACTAAGATCGAACTGCTACAAGAATTATAACAGGTTCTTCACGGTATCTTAATAAGAAGCTGAGATATCCTGCATATTTTAAGCAAAATTGGATGGTTGATAAGCTCTTAACCCGTCCTTGCTAAAGAAAAAGGGGATCCATGTCAACTTTAAGGACCCTTTTAACTCCCAACACATCACTATTAACTTCATCATAAAACCGAGCAAAAGGAACACACAAAGCACGGTCCACAGGTACTAACCTATAAGAATAAAGTCGGGGATTCTTTTAAGTTAGTGTGCATTCCTTTAATTATTATATACAATGAGTGATGGCACTCCGCAAGTAACCAGGAGACTTGGAGGAACCGTTTTTCGTGGAAGATATATCACATAATCCAAACCATAAGTAATTTTTCTTTTCCCTTCATATCCTACTAACCCAATTCATCTCTACAAAGATTATACTAATAAGACACTTCTTCGAACCTTCGAATTATGAAGGCCGCGGTTATTATATTATGCCCAAAACCATAATACATCCTCAGGTGCCTACATGATACTCCTTCCATCATGCCGTAGCCAATTTTCTTTATTATTATTTTTATATATAAACTTGTTCCACTCATGCAGGATAGAGCCAACTACTCCACGATTTTCTCAATGTTCACGCTTCCCATCTAGGGCCATGGCTGATCGGGTGCGGTCATGGATGTAAAATAGAATTTGTTGTCATGGGTGTACAAAATAATTTTCTATTCGCTATTTAAATCAATGCAACCATCCTCCCTCTCGTCGACCAACAGTTATAAACTTCCATACGCAGAGGGTCAGTATGTACTTAAATTTGTGGGTTATCGCTTTCAGGGAAAAGGTACACCCACGTCATATTTTCTTCGAGGTGGAGGAAATCAGTGAACGAAGGTTAAAGGCACTATCAGGTATAGAAAATATTTTCAAGGTTAAACGCTACTATTTCCCCTATGATAGAGCCATCATGTGAACTAACACGTTCTCTCAATTTTAAGCAGGGATCTGAAGTAATGCCACCCTCATCAATGAGCTCTAAAGAAACCAAAAGAAGTAATGCACAGATATACTTCGTGGTCAAACACAGTTTGTGGAAAAACTAGTTGAAGTATGCTAAACGTAACCAATGTTCTAGACATCTCCTGGCAGCGATCGGTGACCAGGGAAATCATGGCCTATGGTAGAAGAGGAAGGGCAATCATTTCTTAGGGACAACGACCTACCATCATGATTTCAATGCTGCCAAAATGCAAGGATATCTTGTAGAACTTAGGATATTTATACTGGGAATCGTTTCTTACGCGCAGACCTATATCGCCCCAGAGGTGTGATGCAACGCTGGATCTAGTGGTTGGGGTTCAGGGTATACACCCGAAATCATGCTCTAAGACTAGATCTAGATCTAAGGATAATGGAAGGGTTCGAAGTAAAACCCAGGATCCAAACACTAGAATAGGCAGAGCTATATCCTAGCTATTCGTTAGCTGTAATTCCATAACTGAATAAGCAAACTCAAACAAAATCCCCTAACTTCATTTTTCTAGATCTTATTTAACAAGTGTACGTAGGAAAGGATGGGGCACTTACCCAAATTCCTAGTTGGAACCCCGTTCTATGAAAGATACAATACCATAATGAGGAACGACTTTCAGTGATGTTAAACTCACCAAACTGTGCTCGGATCTGGGATTGTGGAGGTCACATCTGATAGTAACTCAAGGTGCAGATAGCTGAACAAATGAGATGATTTCTTGTGCTGCCCTTTTGAAGAATCACAGAGATCATTTCCTTTGAATCGCAGAGATCCCCTTTCCTTGAAAGGCCACAGACATCCCTATTTTCCAAACTTAGAGAGACTCCCTCCCCCGCCGAGAATGCATAGCTTCTTCCCCCTTTAACAAAACGCAGCGCTCACCATTCTTTTCCCCCCTGGAAAGTGCAGAGGTTCCCCTTATAAAGGCAGTGATTGCTCTAGTGACAGTTTGATGTCCATTGGTAATTTAATTATGTTTCCTCTCTCTCAGCTACCAAGAGCCAAGTGGCGCAACTATCCCTCAGAATTTTAAGACTTATGGAAATCATTTTCTCGTTATGGGAATAGTTCCCATGATTTCCTCCAGGGAAATCGTATCCTTAAAATTTCACCCATTATAGTATAAAAATAAAATCGCCAACTATTCACGTCCACCTACATATCATTAAATATGATAATGTTATGTCATTTATAAATATATATATATGTCGGCATGCATATTTATAATTCTAGTCTTTGTGATATAACCCATATAACTATATGTTTAATAGTTATATCTTTTGTATGATTTTACATGGTAACTTATACCCATATTTTCATCATTTTACCATATAGTTTGTTGTTGTAACGAGTAGTGGGTAAGACATATTGTTTCCCTTTGATAAAAAAAGGATCATGAAGATCACTCATTTTGTTAGCCGAAGTAGACTAGACCCGTCATGACCTACTTTATTTTAGGTCGTTGAGGGAGTTTCTTAACTTTTCTCATTTCCCGAGGCCCGACTAACCTTTCTAACATTTTTCTTAGTGGATTTCATCCACCCTTATTGTTATAGTTGCACACGTTTTCGAGTCCCCACCACGTTTTACACTTACGCATTCCCCTTTTCGGTTGCGTACTAGGGAAGATTATGGCTACCTAACCATTCACCTTTCCCCGGTGTATCTTTATTTTCTTTTCTGTTGCCCCTCCTTTAGTTGCATCAATGTCCTTAAGTCGCCTAATCCTACCACTTCGTGGATTAACTTATATAGAATTACAAGGTTTTTTTGGTGGGGCCTTGGCCTGAGCTCCTCACCAGAGACAAGTACAATCAACATTCATAATTTACAAAATATTATGGATACACAAGAGGGATATTACATGAATGCACATAACTATTATTCTAGCTATATACTAACATGCAAACATAAAACTATTAGCATAACAACTTTCGTTTATATCATATACTTGTTAAATCATAAATTATGTATTAGTATTAACACACATTTGTTTTGCAGGGTTAACGCATTGTGTATACTATATCCAAACCCAAAAGATCAAGGAGGGAGGTTTAGTGTAAAACCCTAAACATATAAAACCTACCACAACCCTAAAATATCGCATTCATTTCAATTGGTGTTTTACTATTGATGGTGGAAAGGCAAGCCGAAAGGCCTTCGACCTTTTTGGTCTCTGCTACCTTTGTTAAAATGCAAGCTTCTAGTCTTAGGAGGATCTGGAGTTCACCCTACTTTCACCACTACTCAGGGACTATAAAAAAACTGCTTGATGTGACCATTGTAGGGTTTTTCATTTTGGTTTCTCATCGCTTGGGTGCCTTCAGATTTCGTCGAGGTACTAATATGCTTACAGCTTATGAGGTAAGTGAGATAATTCACATTTTTTTTTTACTGTTTCCTCTCTTTCTTCAATATGCATATGATTTTACCGATTTTTAACTCAAAATAATTTTTTTTATTGCTTAATACCCAGGCTCCAAACTAGTTGGTCTCATGCAAACTTGGTGTTACTCAGTGGTGAAGAGTTTAGTCTTCTAGGCTTCGGTAAGCCTCGGTTTTGAAACCTGGGATGTCCTCTATCGTTAATTTATAGTGAAATGAAAGCTCGGTGGTGTTTATAATTTTTCATTGTGGTTTTAATTACTGTACAATACAAATAGTTTTACTTTTGTTTAAGAAGTGAGAAGAAAGGCCGTAGATCCAACAATGGAAAGGCTCTAATGTTACTCGGTTGATGGAGAGTTTCATTGTCGAAACATGTGTTTGGTTACTTTGATATTTTAAGAAGTCATATGGCTCTAGGAATGTTATATTAGGTTTGTTGAATGGATGCGATAGGGTTTTGAAACTCTTATAGTGTTAATTTTTTATTTATTTAGAAGGTGATAAATATTTTGGTCCTAAGCTTTGTTTAAAATAATTTTTAAAAGACTTTGGTTTGGTTTTATGCGTTACAGACCCGAGACTAGAAAGGCATTAGTGTAACTTTAAGGGTTCTTTTTTATTTTTATTTTACCAAGATATGGTGTGAAAATACTTTTATTATAAAAACTATGTTATAAAGAAAAGCCTTATTTTTTGCGATTTTTAGTTAAGGTTTTTAAATGGTAAATCTATTTGTTTTAAAATAATTTGTAAAGCTGTTTATAAAAGACTTATTAGGTTTTTTATGAAAATATGTTGGTGTTACATGATAACATATGAGGAGAAAGTTTCTCGGTTAAAAAAATGCTCGACTCTATAACCCTAACAATAATTATGGTTATCTTGGTCTTTTAAGTATTAAAATGATTGTTTATCTCTTTTTACTCTTTTTTTTAATTATATATTAAACTATGTTTATATCTAGATGTTGTAATTATGATAGCTATAACTCACTTGAACCATTGGAAAAGTGTTTTGAGTAAGTTTCTTTAACTAAATCAGGAGAAATTGAATCTAAGTTCTTGTTTTTTTTGTTTTTTAGTAAGTGGTTCGGTGAGAAGTAAGAATTCTTTATTTTTGATAAAAATTATGGATAAAAGTTTATACTTAACATCTTTCGGGTTTTGACTATTAATATAATTTTATTTTATAACACTACTTTACAGTTTAGTATTTATAATTTTTAATAATATTGGTGTTCTGTACTAGAGTAGCTTAACTTAATAGTTAATTAATAAAATATATATATTTTACTATCATATTATATTATTTGTACCATATAATATTATTCTAAAATATTTCTCTATTGTTCAGTAGTAGTTTAAATATATGTATATTTATATGTTAAATCTTAAATTAAGAAGTTAATATTGTGTTATCTTAACACAATTACAAGTTTGTGTAGTAAAACTTATTTTATAAACTCTTTTTAGTATTTAAAAGTAAAATTAGAAATGTAAAAATTAAAAAAGATTCTAGAAGTAAGGGATTCTTACTATCCTTATTAAATTAAACTAAAAAATAAAAGATTTCTAAAGAAACAAATTTCAATTACATCTTAACTTGATATAATCATTTTTCTAAAACACCTATTGTACTAGAGTACTTCGTCTTAAGACGAGTGGAAAATTACAGGCAGGTATTTCAAGAATTAAACAATTTAATCCAACCCTAGAACCTTTATCCAAATAAATTTAACTAGTAACTTCTTGGAATAAATCAGGTTTACACCATCTAATTTGCATAAACAACTTATTTAGTCATAATAGTAAATCTATATTAATTTCATTCAGTTCAGTACTACTACTTGCATAAGGTAAAATAAAATAACATTTTACAACCTGAAAAACTCGTAGAGGAGACAATAGGATTAGGAGCCCATTACACCCAACCAATTCCTGAAGATATCTTAGCTTCTTATCTTAAGACCCGTGAGCCTATCCATTGGTCCACCTGGTTGAAAGAACTCGGTGAGAGGATGGGATATAAAACCCCTGCAACTCCACATAAATATTCAATAGTAATACTTCTCCCTTCTGTAGTAAAGAACTTAGAAAATCGGTTGCACTAGTTTAGTAAAACAACTTTGACACTCAAACCACTTCTTCCTTTCCCCCTCATCGAATATCTTGTGCACACTTTTGACTTTAGAAATTCCACAAGAAAATATTAAACAGCCACCTGCTGAATTCGATGGGTAATTATTAGCATGCCTAGGTCTTTTGGTTAGTTTTTCACTTAATGATCCAGCTACACTTGTTCCACTTTATTGGGGAACATGACATCAAAAATAGGGAATTTGCCTCCTGCAACAACTAGAAGTGGTTGCGGATGCTTCCATGTGTCAATTTTATCTCACCCCGGTCTATTCCACCCAGTGGCCAGTAGACACTTATTTAAAATCCTCCTTAAGTTGCTTGTATCATATTTTATTTATTAATTAATAAAATATTCATTATAATTAATTACAATCATCATTGAACCTACTTGGCCAATAATGACAAAATTTACAATAAAAATAAAATATAATGTCTTCTTAAACATAAAATGTTTTTACAATTTGGGGTATGTGACACCGTTCCCCTTTGTCTCAACATGGTTGTTATCCAGAACCTTGGTTGAAGGATAAGCAGAGCATAGAGGTTGCAGAAACCTATAAACTGATCCCTACAAGAATATCCCAACCAAACAAAGGCGCCACCTTTAGGTGGAGGAAAAAATCCCAAGCGCTCTATGAACCCTAAATTTCTCGGAGATGTGCCTACCCCAACAAATATATTGAAATTATTATCCATGGAAAATATAACCCCCCATTGATACGCCCAAGTACCTACGTGCATTGAATGGCTCTACGATGCCATGAAAGATTAGGAGGAGTAAAGGTTGTCACCACCCTTCATCACAGGTGTTGAAGAGACTTGCATACATGAGGGACATCGAGAGGTTTCAGTTGTGATGATGCCATGGTTGATGGATCTTCAAATATCATGCTTCTCACCATGCAGTGGGTGCACAGGCCGAGGCGTGGTACGCTGATGGCCTGCTGCACTATCACCTGCATCCAAGATGGGGAAGTCAGACTTGGCGAGGTGTTTGCATTTGAACAGCAAGGTGACGTCAGGGGGATCTTGCAACATTCCATCCACCAGAGTTTAATTTGAGTTCATTCTCGAGTTAGAATGCTAGTCTGCTACAAGATTAGCTTTCCTGTGCACATGGTGAAAGGTGAGAGCTTGTCTCACAACATGATTTGAACCAAAAATCCTACGACAGAATCCGACAACATCCAATGTAAAGTACGTTTTTGTCTATTTGCAATGATGAAAATTACTGTACCTTTTGATTTCTTTAAGCATCATTGATTTTCTGATATCATTAGTGTAGGTTTTTCGATGATAGTTTGCAACAATATGTCATGAGATATGCAATGGATGTGTGTCAAATTTGTGACGACACTTGGAGGATGAGTCGTCGGATATATGAAAATAGTGTGTCGAATTTGCGATGACATTTGGAGGATGAGTCATCGGATTTTCGACGTCCTTGGGCTATTTTTTGAAATAATATAAAGACATATTTCAAATAGTTTAAACCAATATCTCCAACGATAACTAGGTTCATATCATCGAATATCCAACGACTAACGAATTATAAATATAATAATTTTTAAACATTCTGATTTGTTTTCTATAGAAGTGAGAGACAGTTTGCGGAAATTATTTATTCCTCAACGGATGGTTTGAAGAATTGTTTTATTCTTCAACAGGTGGTTGCAGGAAATTTTATTTTCTTCGACAAAATGTCTATGGGATTTTTTTTATTCTTCAACAAACCTTCTTTTGAGAAAATTACGATGCATGGAACTTGATTTTTTAAGATTCTCTATAGTATTCATTCACAAAGTTTGCGACAAAATTTCACATAGAAATATTCTTGATCCAAATGAACAAAATCGACAATTTCTTGCTAGACTATGGGATGCAGCAAAATGAAGGGGTGATGGAAGATGTTATTGTCCGTGTACTCAATGCAGAGGATTTAAGAGGAGAAGAATATTGATCTCAATAGCCACAAAACATTACAGGGAACATGGACACGCTGAGGGGGGGAATCAATATCGTCCATTTGTAGGTTTAGCATTATAAAGTTTTTTATAATCTTTGATTTGGTAAATGTATACGTTATTTTAATATTTCCTATATTAACTTATATCTAGTGATTTTTTCATGTATTTATGAAGGAAATACACCCTACGACATATCGTCCAGAGGAATTTCTTTCAGAACAAGTTCTGAAGGATCATGGAGCATCTATGTTTAATGGAGAACAAGTGAATGATCGTATTGAACAAGACGAACATATTGATAACACAGTTGAAGATGATGGTACAAATACACTGATGTATGATTCATTTAATGTTAGAATGGATGATGACGATGATGATGATAATGAAAACAGTGATGAATTTGATAATAAAAATGATATACCTCTTCTTGATAAGGCATATGAACCCCTTTATGAAGGCTCCAAAACAAATCTTCTCTCTGTTGTATTGTTGATAATTAACGTGAAGGTTATGAATGGCCTTTCAAACATATCAATTACACGGATGGTAAGGTATGTAAAATAATCCATCACATATATACGATCATGATAAAGTTTATTTGTATTCCTCTAATAATTGTATTGTTAATTCATTATTGATAATCATATAGATGAAGTGTGTTTTGTTAATATTATTTATTTATTACATTAACTATAATTTTTTTTTATGTAGCTTGATAGCTGAATTTTTGTTACCACCATCAAATAGTTTACCTCACACATATCGATATTTATCTTCCATCATGAAAGATATTGGAATGCATTATGAATCAATTCATGCATTCCCCGATGACCATGTTGTATATTATAATCAGCATGAGTTTGCAACAGAATTTCCGGAATGTCACATAAGTAAATATCTAACAGGTCAAGTAACGAAAAAAGTGCCTCACAAGGTTCTTCATTATATGCCCATCATTCGACGTTTTCAATAACATAATGCAATTTATGGAAATTACCATGCCAAGAATAGAAGTCAAGAAGATGTTATTCGAATGCCTGTAGATGGTTCTTCTTTTAGAGATATGGAGGAAAAGTCACCTCACTTTAAAGAACCACATAATCTTAGGATTTGTTTGGAAGAAGATGGTATTAATCCATTTTCATAGATGAAATACATTTACACGGTGTATCCTATTTTTGTTATCAACAATAAAATTTCTCCAAAGTTGTCAAAAAAGAGGGAGCACATAATGTTGTCGATGATTATTCTAGGTATTTTGTGTCTACAACTGTTTTATTTCTAATGTAGTTGTGGCATCTCATTTTTCGTATTATGTTTCCTAATTTCATTTGTATATATTTTTTTATTTTACTCTTTTGCATGGTTTATATATCTTAATGGTTCTCATAAATATATATTTTATATGTACTTCAAATCAATCACGTAAGTTCCAAGTCAAAAATATGAATGTATATATCGAAACTCTTATAGATGAGCTACTAAATTTATGGAATGGATTCACTATGTATAATGTATCTAGACAAATACAACAAAGGACATTTCAGTTCCATGGAATGGTTGTGTGGACAATACACGATGCCCATGGGTTAAACCAATTTTGTGGTTCGTATTTTTAAGTTCCACTTTAATTGAATTTAATTATATAAAGTAGTCAATATAGTTTATATATAATTATAATTGACATAGATATTTCATATCTATATATTGTAGGTCTTCAGACAAAGGGTAAATTTGCATGTCCAATTTGTGGTCCTAAGATAAAATATCAATGCTCAAAAAGATTAAGAAAGGTGGTGTTTGATGAGTATAGGCATTTCCTCTCTAAGAATCACAGGTATAGAACAACCAAAAAAATTCTTTTCAATGGGAAGCAGGAGACTGCATTAAAACCATGGAGAATAACACCTCACCTTTGGAAGATGCAATACAACCGAAATTGTCAAGCTGATATGTATGGATCTGTTGATGTATTTGTAACTTCGGAATGTATTCACTTCTATATTTTATATATTGTATTTCATTGATCCCAGATGTTCCTATCGGGATAATGTTGTTTAGGAATAAAAACCCTTATAACCTAGGGTCTAGGGTTACCAACTTACTTCTAAAACTTGTAGACAATTAGCTTTAGATAAGTACATAAAGGAAATAGGAAGAAATATTGGACTCACCCGATTACCGATGGTTGATCCAAGATTTATCTTCTTCTGCTCTGCTTCTCTCCAAAGCTTTCAGGGATGCACCTGCTTCACCTACAAAGAGAAAATTCTCCAAATACAATCTTATACATGTATATATAATCTGTTAGATAAACAACATATATAGTGCTTAATCAAATATATTCATCAAACCTTAATACATGAACGAGACTCAACACAATGTTAACAGAAGAATTCTCTTTATTAACAATCAATGAATGAGATAAGTGTACAACCCAATTCCTGAGACAAGGACTCCTCTACAGCCAAAGGACTCTGAGTTCTGCTGCTCCAAGACTTCTGAAGATATACCACCAGCATAACTTTGTGCTCAGAAATTCATTTCTCCATGCCCTCCCCAAGGCCTCTATTTATACTTTGGGAAATAGAGTAGTTTTGAAGGTTGAGGAGGTTGAGATGGTTGGGTAGTTGATGATTAAGGCCCAAATAATCTCCAATAATCGTGATTTATATTTTTTAATTTCAAATGGAGATGTACATGACTATTGATATAGGAAACTCGTGTATGACACCCGAGTCTCCATTAGAGGAAATTTGGGGTCTAAAATGGGCCTTATAAGAAAATGCGCCAAAAATAAATTTTGTGAGTTGGAATTCAAGAACCAATAGAATTTCAATAAAATTAGTAAACCATAATGATTGAATTGAAATATTTGTCATAAAAGAAAACTACTTTTTTGTCCGTATTTTCGACATATCTCCTTGTGTTTTCACTCAAATTCTGAGTGGGAGAGATCATTGGATGTGGAATTTAATTCCTCATCCAACGAGTACTCACACTGCATAATTTTGATAAACCTCTTTACCCCAAAAACAAGAAATACCTGAAAAAATGCGATGATGACATCATCATCACATTTTTTTAGGTATTTCTTATTTTTGCGGTAATTGGGTCCGTTATAAGTATGTATTGTGGCTATTCGTTGGATGCGGAATTAAATTCCACATCCAACGAGCTCTCCCACTTGAAATTTGAGTAAAAACACAGGGAGATATGTCGAAAATACGGACAAAAAAGTTTTTTTTCATTCTTCCTCCAAAATTAATAACTATTATTTTATTATTTTCCTTAGGAGGCCCATTTTAGACCTCAAATTTCCTCTAATGTTAAGGGAAACCCATGTATAGATCTGTATGTGGGTTGTAATGGAGATAGCCACATATAGTACGTGAGTTGTCAACGAGAATAGTCGCATATGTATGCGAGTTTCAATGGAGATAGTTGTGTACACCAATCTACACTTAGAAAAATAAAATGGCAAGCTGGTTGAAGGATAAATGCATCTCATGTCATTCCCATCTATAGTGTTTTGGAAAAATTCAATCCTAAAATGTCATTTTGTGTACCAACATAAGGAATTGTCACCACTCGGATGGAGAAGTACCATTTGGGTTGATAACAGATGCCCCCTAATGTGTGAGGTCAGAGGGAAGCGATGGCCAAAATAAATTATAATTATTATCTTTGTAGAACTTAGAAGTCCAATGGAGCAGAGGTAGTACCTGAAACAAATACATAACAATGTCATATACAAAGTCATATGTGAGGATGCTATGTTCAATATACTGGAACACTAGCTCCTTTACAATATTTGAGTACATCATATAGTACGGTTATAAGACCACATATATTACAAAGGTGGATCGAAGCCACAATATACAATAATGATGAATCTTCAAAGATCTAGAAGTTGTGTAAGTAACCACAACATAATCTTGTGCAACTTAGTCCATGGATGTGAAACTAAGGTCTTCATAAAGAATCCCAAAGAACCAGTACAATACAAGCCATGTGAATAGATGTTATTGAATTCAAACATGGAGTGGATTCAATAGGTTGTCAATCAATAGGTGATAATCGATAACTGAAGCAAAGGAATTCACCAATAATGAAAGTGAATCCTGTAGTATGATCGTCAAAACTCTAAGTCTTCGTCGTCAGGAAGTGCTAATACGAAACCATACTGTGATAAGGAAGGAAATAGATCCTCCAACGGATCACAAGAGTGACTAGGAACTGGGTAAAGGAAGGGAGACACAAGTAGTAACAGATACAACAATGATGGAATTAGGAAATAGATCAGGCATAGGGTTAATTCCTTGAACAGTGAGCATGAATTAGAGGTGAACCAAGGCAGCTTTTAACTTTGGAGATAGTACAACTAGACTTATCTCTCATGTAGGAGAGATGATCGGATTCTATAGGTAGAACTAACAAGAGGAGGAGTAAGAAACTCGAAGTAATAGCTGAACTGAAAAGTGAACACTGAGACATGAGTATCAGAAAAAATGGAGAGTTCTTTGTTCAAGGATGGCATGCTGCCACTAACTGAGAACCAAAAGAAAATTTCTTCCTTACCTTCCCTGTTACATTTTAACGAGTCCAAGAAAGTCAACTCGGATCTCTCTTCATTTTTTGACAAGCTTGAAGAGAAGAGGGAATAATGCTTGATAGTTTCACTGATTCATGGATTTTATGAACCTGAACTAGTACATGGTCATTTGGTGTTTTCATATTTAGAGAGTCTGAAAACTCCAAAGAAGACTCCAGGGGGGTCCTTTTTTGTCCAATTTAGTCTCCTGAGGCTGGAAAAGTATAAAACATACCACAGAAGAACTCTCTTAACTTTCGCAGAAGAAAAGGTGAACCTTTTTCGTATTTAGTCAAGGAGGTCCGAAAAGGGTTAAATTACCACTTACCCAATGCTCCTTCGAGAGAAGCATATAGCTTGAGTTTTACAAGTGTGAAGGAAATCAAGATCACTTGAAAAGATCCATTTGAGTACAAGAAATGGGGCTTACAACAATAAACTTGATGTTTTGTTCTTGGTGTTTAACGAGCATGACAAAGACACAAAGTACACTTGGAATCTTTTTCATGTTTAGGTCTAGAGCATGAAAAAGAGAAAACTAAGCTCCTACCGAAATTTTATTTTCCATAATTTTAGTCCCTCAGGTCCAGAAAAGTGATAAACCTGTACCTGAGAATACTCCTCTCAATTCCATAGAAAAGTGAGTGATCATTTCTCGTATTATTCCACATGGTTCGAGAAAGAGATAACCTACCACCAATGTGGATGCCCATTCACATATTCTTAACGAGCTTCAACAGACAAGTTTACTCGGCAATCAAGTTTGTTTTAAGGAGTTAGACTTAGGCCTAAAGAAACTCCATAAGGGCAGGGAGTCCTATAAAGGGATAGCTTGTAAAAAGAGACCAAACTGAGGCTCAATTTGGCGTGAAAAATAGCTAAAATGATTCCCGTGAACCTAAGACAGTTGTAGCATGAGTATCGAAAGACAAAATAGGTTCTAAATGAGGATACCCATGGGAGGAAAGCCCTATCCATGGAAGAACAATGGTAAAGAAAAGGAGCTAAAGGTTAAAAATACCATAGTGTGTGGTCAACTTATTAATGCTAGGTTTAAAATTGAATAGGTATAAATGCATAATGCATGTGAAACGACAAAACACCATCCTATATGAGCAAAAACACCTTAAAAATGATGATAAACCTATCACATGGAAGAAAAGAGATGGTATTAGTTTTAAAAATTATGAACTATAGGGAAAAAACCACTCAAAAAATAAATTTTCTATAAATAGTTCAAAACATAAATAAAAACTTACCATTCGATTTTTTAACCAAAAGAGACAAGTTTTCACCTCTACCTTTGATTGCTTGGTGTGGACAATCCGTTGGACCATTCCCAAATCCGCAAGTGTCAGGTGAAACTACACTCCATGCTCTTTCATTTTATCCAAGAAATTGTCAAAATTGAGCCCTAATTTCATGTTTTTAAATGCCTTCAAAAAAGCAACGCTGTGTACACGGGTTTGGTATATTAAAAGTTACGTACATGCATTCTATACGTGGGTTTCCTGAAATACAGTTGTGTACAATATGCGGCTTACCTTAAGAGACAGTCGTGTATGCTGCATGAGGTGAAAAAAGAATATGTAGGGTCAAACATTTCAAATTTTGTATGAATCTGATGATTGGCAATTGCTTGGTTATTAGATTGAAAGATGGTGCTTGAGTGGAGGGAGTGAGAACATGAAGACATGGACCAAGAATCTCTTCAAGATGCCCCCACAGTGAATGTTTTACGTCAAAGTGGGTTATTGAATTTTTTTTGTACCTCACCTATGCGAGCCAATGTCCGCCTCTTGGAGTTCTTGATAAATTATTGGGTTCATGATTTGGGCATGTTTGACCTTCAATGTGAGCCTTTGGAGATTACTTCTGAGGATGTCTATTTTATTGTTGTTTTATCACAACGAGGAGCTCTAGTGAACTTGGAAGGAACCAACAGAGGCGTGACCCTCTAAGTGTATAGAATTATATTGATATATACTGCGACTGGGGCATTCATCCCTATTGTTCACATTCACAACTTTCCTTTATAGGTTTTGGTGAGTACTATAGTGAGGGTTGCAGGGTCGTCATCACTTCATCTTGCAACTTGGGACCAGATTAGACTAACAGTAGACTGTATGCAGGGAGACCTATATGACTGGTTCTCAGGAGTGATCCCGATTATGAGAAATAGCTATTTGACTGCAAAAGAGGTAGGATGAAGAATTTTGGTTATTCCAACATACTAGTAGCCTTATTCTTTGAGAGAGTATCGAGATTGAGTCTTGCAGTGCCACTACCAGTTTTTTCTCCTTGTCAGCCAAGGCTAAGTAGGTGGCGAGATATTTTCCTCCTTCACGGAGGTGGTGGATCAATATAGAGTGTCTATGATGATGACTTCTACTTTTAGTGGGAGTGAAAGTTTCCAACCTTGGAGTAGTTTCCATATGCTGGAATGGATTTTCGTGGTGATACTGACCTCGTCCTCCCTTCAGGAGGAGCATCGGGAGAGTTAGGTAATTTTTATTTTCAAAATTTCAAAATTTTTATGAATTTCAAATATAGAGATATATACATATGTATAAAAGTTATAATCCTTTCAAAATGTCAAAATGCAGATATTGGACCAGTCCTCCCTTAAGGGAATCCATGCATGTATGTGGGTCCTGTCTTGGGAGAAGACCAGGGCTTGATTAGGGTTCTTGAGGGGAAGCTGGCCAGGCTTACCTAGAGAGTATCTACCTTACGGATTGAGCACATCCCAGCCATCATGAAGAGTTTGTGGTTGGTGTACCACCTGTCTCGATACACCTTTTGAGGTGAGTAGCTAGAGCAGTACTGGTATATATAGATGACGTTGAGGCTACTGAAGCCGAGGAGGATAAATAAGCTAGAGTGCAGGGTGACCGGGCGGACCAGGGTGGTCTAGCTTAGATCTAGGACCATTTGATGGACTATGGATGGATTTTAATCCATATTTTGTATATTTTTTGTATATTATACAGTTATGACTAGATCTGAGGATCAGAGAGGTGACCTATCTATAAGGACGTATAATCACATATATATATATACTTTGCCAATTTATTTACAAATGTTTTTTATTTGTTTGATGTATACTTTTATGTAAAATGTGTTAAATGCCAATCCAAGATGTAATTAGCATATGCATCAGTTAATGAATTTTGATTCCTTGGAGTATGATTGAATGTAATGAACTCAAAATTTCTTTCCAATAACCTAACTTGCATAAACGGACGTAATAGAATAGGGTTCCGCACCTAATAAGCCTAATTGAGCTGGGAAGCCACCAGTTGAGAGTCCATTTGGACTCTCAACTGAGTGATACCTCGTGACAAAGAATCCCATAGAAGCTCAATGACAACCCTATATGCAGCCACATTATTGGAAGTAAGACCCAAGTAAGTGCCTCCTGAGGAAACTAACTGTCCCGAGGGCGAATAAATGACCCACACAGCCGAAGCAAAATTACAGGTGTGGCGACTGGCGCCATCATCGAAACCTACAAACCTCTCGGAAGACATTTGAAACAACTAACAGATGGTATAAAAAACACAAACCGATGATCTAGTGTACATAAAAATACATTCAATAAAATACAAGAAAAAGTGCTAATCCTAAGCATAGTACTTTTTTAGGTAGAGCACATTTCTAGGGTCAGCTAGATTATTCCCATTGAAATATATCAATTCATATGTGCCCTTATTTAACATTTTTGACACAATATAAGGTTCTAACCACATAGACCTGAAATTTCTTCCACCCAGGGGTTATTTGTCTTGGTCCTAGAGAAAAACAAGTTCCCCCTCAGAGAAAATTCGATGCTTGACCGATTTATCATATTGGCTTTTCACCCAATTTTTATGAGCTTGGTTTGTTGTCAGTGCATGTCTACAATGTTCATAAATATGTTCTAAATGTAATAGGCATTCTTCAAGCTCATTCATATTAGTTAACACATGAATATAAATTCTTAAAGACGTGATTTCACATTCAATCAGGGTAACAACTTCCACTCCATGAACGAGTTGGAAAGGTGAAAACCTTGTAGCAATTTTTACATTAGTTCAATATGCCCAAAGTGCAGGATATAGCATGATATGATAGTTGGAACAGGTTGCATTAATAGTACGTTTGAGGATAGTCTTCAAAGTTTTATTAACAACCTCAACTTGACCATTTTCTTGAGGATAGAACAAAGATGAATGCTCTTGTCTAAATCCTAGCATAGTGTTCAATTAAGTCATCATGATATTTTGGAAATGACTGCCATGGTCAGTGAAAATCACTTTAGGTATACCGAATTGTGTAATAAATTGATTGAACATGAAGAAAGCTACAGTTTCCCCGTCAGCTTTAAAATTGGGCATTGCCTTTGCCCATTTTGTCAAATAGTCCATAGCGACAATGATGTATTTGTGCCCCCCAGCCGAGGCTGGGTTACACGTCACGTAATCAATCCCCCAATTCATGAAGGGGCCCACTGAGATGATGAGAAATAATAGAGTGGGATGTGACCTCATTTTTCTGGTGTAAAGCTAACAAGGATGACAGCACTTCACTGCTTCCACACAATCTTTAAAGACTGCGGGCCAGAAATAACCAGCACGTAATATCTTATGGACCATTGCTAACCTAGATAAATTACCCCCACACGCTCCACTATGGGTGTATAAATTCAGGCCTGCAGTAGATTAATTTCACTCATAGCAATTAACAATTGATCATGCAAATTATCAACAATGGAGACTCAATATGGAGCTGTAACACAAAATTATATTAACTGAGTGTACAATAGCCAACCCTGTAATAACATAGGATGCTGAATATATAGAATACATGAGCAAATTGAATGCATAAGGAAGCATCCAAATCTAGCATAAAGCAGGCTTACCCAAAATAGGCAAATCCCCCATAGGTGTAAAAAGCTGATCCCAAATCTATCAAGGACCCCACGAATTATCAAGGGCGCATGGGCAAGCTAAAGAGTGGTCAAATGGTAGCTCATACATGATTTTTCATGGAGGAAAGAGTGGAGGATGAAATGGGAATAAAACAGGTTCACCTCACCTAGTCTAGCTTTCCTTATGTGCTTTAAAAACTGGAAAAGCAGTCAACAAAGCAGAAAAAGCAAAAGGGCACCTAGGAGGCTAGGAATAAAGCAGATTTGATTCCCAGGACTTTCCCAAGTGCTCCATGAGTCAATAATGGCAAGTTTGACCTCTATGGATAGGCAATTGACAACTTGCACATGGTAGGACTCATGCACTAGGCAAATAAGACAAAATAAATGAAATAATGTCTAAGTGGGTAAATACTATGGGTTGATTATTCTAACACCCCCCCTTAAGCCTGACTTTATGAGTAATAAATCAAAAATATAGGGCCTAGCAACAAGGCTTAGTCACCCTTTACATACTGTAATGTCCATACAACCAAGGAAAGAGGCAAAACCAACTTGGGAAAATCCTCCCTTAAACATGGACTGTAAAACAAAATTGTAGAATCTTGTCTCCACTCATGCTTTGACAGCATGATCAGCAATCCCCAGCAGTGATTTGAGATTGCTGAAGGTCTTCTCACAAAATGATTTTGTGAAGATGTCAGCTACTTGTTCTGAAGATGAACAGAAGAGTAGGTGAATGGTGCCATCATGCACAAGCTCTCTGATGTAGTGCATGTGAATCTCAATGTGTCTGGTTCTCTGCTTCTGAACTGGATCCTTGCAGATTCGAATGGTACTCTAGTTATCACAGTAGATGGTAGTTGAGTACTCAGGTTTGAAACTACACCCTCCAAGTAAACCCTGCAACCATAAACACTGAGTTGCTACATTGACAACTCCTCTGTACTCATCTTCTGTAGATGAGAGTGCAATGGCACTCTGTTTCTTGCTTGACCAGCTGATTGGCTCTTCTGCAAGCATGAACACATAACCTGAAGTGGACTTCCTATCAGTGCTATCACCTGCCCAATCACTGTCAGTAAAACCAATTAACTCAAGGTTAGAATTGGCTTTATAGAAAATCCCATCAGTCCTTGTTCCCTGAACAAAGCTAAGGATCCTCTTTGCTACTTTCCAATGGATCTCATGGGGCTGATCCATGAATCTAGAGGCAACACTTACTGCATAACAAATATCAGGTTGATTATGTGTCAAATACAATAAACATCCAATCAACTGTCTATACAAAGTGTTGTTTACCATTGGTGGAGAATCATCTTCCTCCAGCTTTACTCCTGAAAGGAAAGGAGTTTTGCTTGCTTTGCAATCTTGCATTTTGAATTTGATCAGCAAATCCAAGGCATATTTGGACTGGTGCACCTTGATTCCAGCTTTGGTTTGAGCAATCTCAAGCCCCAGAAACTGACTTAAGAGCCCCAAATCTGTCATGGAGAAGGCTTGGTTCATAGCTCCTTTTAGGGAAGCAATCTCAGCCTGTGAGCTTCCTGTAATGAGGAGGTCATCAACATATAACACAATTATCATTAATGAACCATTAATTAACTTCATATAGACATTCAAATCTGATTTGCACCAAACAAAATTCAGAGATAGCAAGAAGCTATCTATCTTGGCATACCAAGCCCTGGGGGCTTGCTTTAGCCCATACAATGACTTTCTCAACCTGCACACAAGAGAATGGTCAGTATAAAAACCTTGGGGCTGCTGCATATATATCTCCTCAGTGAGATCACCATTCATAAAGGCACACTTTACATCCATGTGATGTACCTCCCATTGCCTTGATGCTGCAATGGCTAGAGCTAGCCTGATTGAATCCTTTTTTGCCACTGGGGAAAAAGTCTCATTGTAATCAATGCCATGAACCTGTGAGTATCCTTTAGCTACCAATATATACTTGTACTTTAGTGGTGAACCATCAGCAGCAAATTTGGTCTTATAGACCCACTTACACTGTACTAGTTTTCTCCCCGGGGGAAGATCCACTAGCTCCCATGTGTTGCTTTTCTGTAGCGAGTTGAACTCCTCATTCATGGAAGCTTGCCATCTTGGATCTCCTGCTGCTTATTCATATGTTTGAGGATCAGACTCCACCATAAAATAGCATTTTTCAGCAAACTCAGGATCCTTCATGCACAGACCACTCTCAAATTGAGATCTAGTCCTCCTTGCGTCATTCGGA
>LPNX011120957.1:573773-614729 GCA_001517045.1 Pseudotsuga menziesii | reverse complement strand
AACCTTACCTTTAATTTTTCTCCTTGAGAATTTGTATCTGAACTAGTGATTGGATGAAAAGTGGCATGTTCAGATAATGATTATAAAGAACGTGGTTGTATGCCCCCATGAAAATATACAAATGTGCTTGGAAAATCGCATTGTGAACTGGTGACATCGGGATTGCATATTTGGTCATTTTTCTTTGAACCAAACCTAACTCTTTCATCTATAAAGACCTGATTGCTGTGTAATACAAAGACATATATGGGTAATAGTTTACAGTGAAAAGAAGGCATGGATCACAGGAAGGACACGGGAACTACATTATTGAAGAAGCATTCGTGCAGGAGGAATTGAAAGGCAATAACGCTAGAGGGGAGGTAAAAATTAAATATTTTGCCAAAGAATGTGCTAGATCAATAGCAATTCTAGTTTCAGAGTGTCATTTTGAAATAGGAAAATGTTACAGAGCTAGAAGTTGCAAGGTTGAGGTTTTATGTTGCATATTTATTTTCCTATTAAAGTTTCAAAATGGTACCTAGACTAGAACTAGAGAAATTCAATCCCACTAATATTCATGAGAAATATATGGAAATCTTTGAAAAGAAACAGTGGGTGATTTTTTTTGAAAAGTTTGATGGGCACAATGATAATGTTAGCCTAGCCTTTACTGATTCGTTTGATGGAGAAAGGGCTATACTGGGAAATTTGAACTTCAGACTATCTGAAGACATTTTGGCACAAATCATTGGATTACCACATCAAGGAGATACATTATTCAAAACTAAACAATTCAAGGAGAAGGCATGGATACCCTTTTCTATGCAGGTCAAGGGCAGGATCAGTGAGCTGGAAGAAGGGAATACCAAGGAGTTGGTTTGTTCATCCCTAGGATGATATAGTCTATAGAATCCAAAAATTCATCACCTGTGAAGGCCGATTCAATATTGTATATATTTACCATATCAAGCTATTGCAGCAACTAAGAGGTGATTGTGAGATTAACATGCCCCATTTCTTATTGCAGAGTCTTTCCAAGATGGCTAAGGCTGTTCAACGGCATGCAAAAGATAAAATGACAAGCCTTTTCCACTGTGGACTCATCAAAATAATCATCAGACATGAGTTACAGAAGAAAAATATGACATGGCAAGAATTTTTAATTCATAATCAGTTTGAAGAACAAGAAGAGATGCCTGAAGAAGGTTTAAAAGAAGACAAATTATTGATGATAACATACCCCAAGGATGGAGAACAAAACCCTGAAGCAACAAGCTCAAATCTACCAAAGGGGAAAAAGAAAAAAAGAGAGGTATTGATGATCACAAATGATGAAGACAACTCTGAGGCAGCAAGCTCAAAACAGCCTCAGAGAAGGATACGAACCAGGAGTGTAATGAAAGAAGAAAAACAATTTCAAAAGCAAGATCAAATTTTCACCACTTATAAGAGAAATCCAAGGAAGTATCAGCAAGCTTGAAATAAGCCAGCACTAGAAGAGGATGATGAAAGCCAGCAGAGACAATATGAATACATACAAACCTTGGGAAGTCAAGAAGAAAATCTAACAGGTGAGATAAGGCAGGTCCATGAAGAAAAAGATATCCAAGAAACTGAAAATATTTCAGATGAAGTGATAAATCATACAAAGAAAATCAATATTTTCTTGGATCAGTAAGAAAAATAAAAGAAAAAGCATCAAAGACAAGAAATATTAAATGATCTAGCTTATCCTTTCTTAGAGAAACAAACTATGGAAGAAGAAAAGAAGGGAGATTCAGTACAAGAGAATGAATAATTGGGGATGGACAGCAATTCTGTGCAGCCTCCAATGAAGATGCAAAAGAAGAAAACTTCCAAAAACAGTAAAAATATTAGGAGATTGAAACTGGAAGTAAAGGAATTAGAACTGAGGAATGAAAATTTAAAAGAAAGGAACTGGAAGCTTAAAGTTCAAACGACGCGAATCTCCAAGCATGCATATAGATGGTATAAACAAAACAAGAACTACAAAACCAAGTATGCGAAACTGAAAGTCCTTTATGCATCTCGAGCGTCTACAGATGCATCATCTTAGATAGGGGATTAAAAGCAGAGGGTCAGCAACAAAATTTTGGTCATGATATAAGCAGGGTCAAATTTTTTGGGATACTTTTTGTGCATGAGGACATGCAACAGCTTCCTCTTGGGGGAGATGTTGGGCACCATTTTGACCTAATTTTGTCATCTAAATACCTTCCAGTTTCCTCCATAAACCTTCATACTGATACATAAAACCTTAATTTCATTCACAAAAGTTTTTTCAAAGGTATAAATGTTGTTGCTTCTTAACAAATTGAATTATGAGATTTTTAAGGCATTTAAATTAAGATTTTATTTACAATTACAGGATGTGCTAACTTCCCATAATTTATCCTAGGTTGGATACTTGCAGGCCAGCTAGGCATAAATTGAGAGATGGGAGAAAGATCCTCAATGTCCAAGGATGGTTAAACTTCCAACGAACAGATGATATGGTTCTCACAGGTGTCGAGTCAATGCCGGTCAAAGATGACCACCTGTGTTACCACTTAGCATAAAAGCAGGACAATTCTGATTTTGTCTATTTTTATGAATCTGATGGAGGATCTCAAGGGTTGCATGTCATTATTAGTCTTCGAGATTTGTAGCATTTCTAGTTTTTTAAAGCATTGTATAATTATTTGATCTTACATATGAAAAAGACCCCGCGGGATCATAAGTGTATAGCGTGGAATCAAGACTATGGATTTGATTAATGTGTATGCCCAAATTCGATATGGTGAATGAAATTGAAGTTTAAAGATCTATAATTTTCTCTCTACGTGTGTAAATGAGGCATTGGAGGGACCCCTTTGCCAAGTCTGCACACCCTTTTCATATTGTTACTAGCGGTATGTTTTATTTCCTGTAGAATTCGATTTCTTCACTTTAACTATTTATACATTGCAGAACGAGTTGGATTGTTTGAAAAAGTTTTATAAACTATATTATTTAATCATTCACATGCTGTAGGAATGGTTCAGACTGCTTATTGAATATCAAGTCGCTGTACATTGCTTATTCAATGATGAAGTATTGAGAACAGTTATACATTGTGAATGTTTTTCTGTAAGGGAAATTAATGTTTGATTGCTTTCAATATTGAGATAATAGGCAGAGTATTGTGATCTATATTTAGGGTTAGGTTTAATTTGTTTTTTTTATTATCTCAGAAGATTTCACATATGAATTGTTGTTTAACTTAGAGATCAAATAAAGTTGCTTCTGTAAGGGAGTTTTTGTATTTCAAGTCACAACATTCTAGCTTTCAGTAGGTTTGTTTCATAGGTAAACTATATTTCCAGATAGATCTGGCTTTGAGTCTCTATATTTGGATATGCCTCTAAGTCTGCAAACTTTAGATTGACATAAAATCAAGGTCTAATCTACACTAGTGGATTGGAGCTCAACAACCACCGCTTTATGCGAGCTAACAAGTCTCAACTTTTGTCTAACAGGTTTAGCATCAGGGTATGTTTGGATCTTGTGCTTGACTATAGATGGATCAATGCCTGGAATCTCCTCATATGACCAGGAAAAAACGTCGTGGAATTCCTTAAATAAGGCTGTATAGATCGCAATCTCCTCAGGAGAGCAGTTTGCACCGATATGTATATTTTCCACAATGTCAGGATTTATAGAGACGTTCATAGGGATGGTAGCATAAATATTTTCCATATTCCCCTCAGCAAACATTCCCTCCCTTAGTAAGGGATTAACGGGAATATCAACATCGTCTACCGGTCTCATATGAAACTCTTGATTCTCTATCATGCTTAACTCTGGAAGAAAATAGGATCGATGGTGAATATTTTCATAGACATTATCTCATATGCAAATAGCTTCCAGAATGGCTTCATCAGAAGGTAAAACCATATCTAAACAATCTGTAGAATGCAAAGAGTTTTCTGCCCAAGCAGGAAGATAGAATTCTTCCAGTTCCTCTAAGACTATGAGGGGGACTGAAATGGGATCAATAGCAGTATTTGTGATATCTTGATAAGCCACTTCCACTACCGATAATGGCACTTCAGGTTCAAGGTCGGAAGGGAGAACCCAAGGATGAGTCCTATCAACAACCGTGGCTATGGACTTCCCCACACTAGTAGAACCTATATAGTTAATAGGAGATGGAAGATCAAATGTGCCCATCAATGATGCATACATTCTAGCCCCTAATATCTCTAAAGTAGGTTTGACCTGATCAACTAATGGCATAGTGTACTCATTAGATTCCATGTGGCCTTTTCAAGTGAAATTAAGTTGGTCAATAGTAACCAAATTCCCTTCATGTGGAAACACTACCACCCGAAAGACAGCCGATGCAATAACAGACATGGCATAAGTCCAGCTTCTTCCCAAGAGAAAATTATAGTCCAAAGGTGCATCAATCACCTCCACCTCAATAGACACTGCTTTCCCTCCCAACTTAATTTCAAAATCCGGTAGGATACCATGCGGACGAAATGACCTTTTGTCGGATGCAGTAAGCAGGGTGTTTGATGAGACTAGCTCTGGGGATCTAAGAACTTTCCATTACGGCAAGGACATAACACATGTAGATGCACCATCATCAACAATTGCCCTTCCAATGGTCTTTCCACCATGGATGACATCTATCGACAAGGCTACATGATATGGTAGGTGAATTTTGACCTCAGACAAATAAAATTTCTCCATGAGACTCTATGAGTCCATACTTCCTAACGCTTCTAAGAGTGCATCCCATTGGGTGGGACAACTCTGTAACACCTCTAAAGCCAACATTGCACAAGGTTTCTAGGCTAAGTCTTCAACCATGGAGTAGTTTGTTGTGGCCCTAGCATTAGGATTATGCAAGTTATTCTTAAAGAAACCTTTGGTATCTTAGGCATAATTTCGGTAGGTTTCTCGATCGTGAGAGGCTTAGAAGTTTCACCTATGGACTTTTCCTTCTTCGAGGTCTCTTTTTCATAGTTCTTATTCCTGGTTTGTAGTAAAGTTTGAGATCGAACCATGTTGATATAATTAGGGTTAGGGGCATTTGGAGTGCCCCCTACTACATTCGAAGCAGAAGCAAAATTTTGTCCTTGGGGAAAAGGATCCTTAAGGAAAACTGGTTGTTGAGCTTTTAACAACTTCTAAGCTTGTTCCATAAGGGGACAAATATGGGTGAGGTGATATTCATTGCACAAATTACATGGGAATTTCACCTTATTCTTTTCTTTCTTTCCCCCATCATCATTGTTTGTGGGTTTTTGCGTGTTTTGATTTACCTCCCCTTTCTTTCCTCTCTTCTTTTTCCCACCGGGATGCTGATTCCCTTCTAAGAGGTTTGTGCAAAAACATTTGCAGTTTGGGGTGAGGCGGTAGCCTTTGCTGCCTCCACCATAGAATGCTTGACGGATAGCTGATGGAGCTATTTGGCCAAAGATTCTACAATGTGAGAATTAACAAAACCAACCACACCATTGGCATGGGGTCCAGGCTTAGGTTTCTCTGCATCGTGTGTTGGCCTCGGTGCCTCAGGGATAATCTGCCCTTCCAATGGTATTTCCACCATGGATGACATCTATCAAAAAGGATACATGATATGGTAGGTGAATTTTGACATGAGACAAATTAAATTTCTCCATGAGACTTGATGAGTCCATACTACCTAAGGCTTCTAAGAGTGCATCCCACTGGGAGGGATAGCTCTGTAACACCTCTAAAGCCGACATTACACAAGGTGTCTGGGACAAGTCTTCAACCATGGAGTAGTTTGCTATAGCCCTAGTATTAGGATTATGCAAGGTATTCTTAAAGACACCTTTTGGTATCTTGGGCATAATTTCGACAGGTTTCTCATTCGTGAGAGGGTTAGAAGTTTCACCTATGGACTTTCCCTTCTCCGAGGTCTCTTTTTCATAGTTATTATTCCTAGTTTGTAGTAAAGTTTGAGATCAAACCATGTTGTTATAATTCGGGTCAAGGGCATTTGGAGTGCCCCCTGCTACATTCGAAGCTGAAGCAAAATTATTTCCTTGGGGAAAAGGATCCTTAAGGATATCCAGTCGTTGAGCTTTTAACAGCTTCTGAGCTTGTTCCATAAGGGGACAAAGATGGGTGAGGTGATCTCCATGGCACAACTTACATGGGAATTTCACCTTCTTATTTTCTTTCTTGCCCCCATCAACATTGTTTGAGGGTTTTTGCATGTTTTGATTTCCCTCTCCTTTCTTTCCTCTCTTGTTTTTCCCATTGAGTTGCTGATTTCCCTTTTAAGAGGTTTGTGCAAAAAAAATTGCATTTTGGGGTGAGGTGGTATCCTTTGCTGCCTCCACCATAGAATATTTGATGGATAGCTGATGGAGCTATTTGGCCAAAGATTCTACAGTGGGAGAATTAACGAAACCAACCACACCATCGGCATGGGGTCTAGGATTAGGTTTCTCTGCATCATGTGTTGTCCTCGGTGCCTCAGGGATAATATCATATAAGATCCCAAACTAAGAATATATCAAATCTGGTTATTGGGCCCTGAGGATAGCTTCTTCCTCATTCGTCACTCTTGAAGTAGATACATCCTTAGATATATAAGGAAATAGGGATTTAAAGAACCATTCTAATAATAACTCAGGAGGAATAGTGGCTTTAATAAGGCTCTTCTACCTCCTCCACTCATGGATGTGATCCAATATATGGGTGGCCTTGTTCTACTGAAAGGTAGATAACAAGTTCATTCCGAAATCATATCGGACAGGAAGCTAGAAGTGACTAAGGAATGTGTTAGCCAAGTCCCAAAAAATGCTAAACGCAGTAGAAGGAAACTCAATGTACCATTTTGCTACAGTACTGGTCAATGTTCTTTGGAACAACCTCAACCAAATTGAATCTTCATTCAGCGAGTTGGAAGAGCACCATAAATGAAAAGTGGTGGCATGAGCCCCAAGATATTCACCAACTTTGCCTTCGAATTTTGGTATGTCCGAGGGAAACTTTGTAGGGACAGGTGGTGAAGAGGGATCATGCCTCACTGGGTCATTCATTAGTTTAGACAAATATGGCAAGTTTAACGTTGCTAGGAAAGGAAGCTTAGGTATAAGTAGAGAACTAACGGTACCAGTTTTGGGATTAGAGGGACCTACCCCCATGTTCCCATATGTGAAGGTCGGGTTTCCCCTTGCTGCTGATTGTGAAGTGGATGGGTTGATTTGAAAAGGGTTCCATCCATAAGCCACAATATTGTTTGTGTAAGGTGCAGTATAAGAGGTTATGGCTGGCCCAATCGAAATTGGGGTTTGAAATACAGGAGCAGGTATCCCTCCACTAAAAAGAAAAAATGGAGAGCTCATGAACAGAGTAGAAACTGGAGTTTGGAAACCTTGACAATAAGGGTTAGTGTTTCCAAACTGCACCCCTACATAAGAGGGTGATGGGCCTACATATGGAATGGATGGGGTAATGTGCTCCCCATTCCAAGGAAATCCTTTGACAATAGCCGAGGATCCTATAGGACCACTATGGGTAGTGTGTGTGAAGGAGGTTGGAACTGTAGGTACACTAGGAATCCCAGTGACCATACCACCAAAATCACCTTCTAGGCTTGTGGGAGATGGTGGTTTAACCACTCAGCTCGCTGGAGTTAAGGGTGTAGTAGGTAATATTGCTCAAGGGGTACTTACCCGGGGAGTTAGGACCCCTTCAGCTGGAGCAGCTGATGTGAAGGTAAAAGAACTTTCTCCTGTAGTAGACATTATCATGCCCACAGAGACACCAACCACGGGTGGATCAAAAGGATGAACCTGAACGATCACAGGATCATTTAATTCAGTTAGAGGTGTATTAAAATTCCTTGCAAATCGTCATCCTACAAGTGTTCTATATCAAATTTTTTAAAATTAAGATGGTTTTCCCTAAGTTCTGGTTCACCTCGAACTTCGCTAACTTCTATCGGTTCAAAAGAACCATCTGTGTCCAATCTCCACCTTTGAAAAGGAGGTGGAGGTTTCAATGTGATAAGAGGAGGAAGGTTTTGCAACCTTCATGACCTTCTGATAGGTTGGTCCTCCATGATTGTAAATTTGAATTTTCAAACCCTAATTTCGGCTAAATACATACAAACCATAGAGCAATCACTATGAAAATTCCTAAAGTCTCAACAGTCAGAAAGGGTAAAAGATATGATTTCTCAAAGAAAGCTGAAAGACAGTTTCTTGGCGTCCTTGAAGCAGTTCTTAGGCACAAGCGAACGAATCACGCACCGCCCTCCTACAATTTCAAGAAGGGTTACCTTCCAAGCCCATCCAAGGTGAACTAGAAATAGCCTTCCAGTTTACCTATGTATGAACCCTAGATGTCAAGAGACTAGAGGCTACCTTAACTATACCAATAGTCTGGGTGGGATAGTTGCAATCCTAATTTGTACGCATGGGTAGGGTAGCTGAGCCCGAAACTCTGTCTAGGACAGAATCGCCAGATGCGTAAAAACCTTGGTTTACGTTTTGACAAGGAATCAGAGGGTTATCTCCTCAGTCCAATGCCACAATGCGGCCTCACGCTTGACTCTCATTTGAGAGGAGATTCAAGATACTATCGATAAAGAGAAGGATTTACCTATCGATTGGCCCACTATGTCTGAATTTAAATATTTATGGGGAGTTTACACTTCCTATCCCACAAGTATAGCCTAATCTAGTAGGTGTATGGCCTTATAAAACAAAAATTACTAATAAATTTTAATTCTAATGTTTATTTTAAGGGCTAATTTTACTCAGAAGGCAAGTGAATTGAAAGACTATGATGCTATTGACTCGATAAGAAATGTAAAAACAATATGTGTATAATTCCAAAGCAAATTATCGCTACTTTGAAACAAGCTTCTCTTTTTTTTTTTGTAAATATAAACTCATGAAAATGTAACTAATAAAGAGAAAACTAAGACTATACTTTTGTAATTATTGATATTTTATTTAAAAACTGAAAATAAAACTACTATATGCAATTCAAATGCAAAAGTTTCTAATGTTTTCTTTTCACTTTTCAAATTCCTCAAAGACTACTAATGCACCTAAATGAAAAATTCTTGAGTATGCTTGGACAATCTAACTATATAATGTGAGCAAAATGAAGTAAAGCAGATTTATAAAAACCAAAAATCAACCACCTAAGGAAGACTTGGAACACACCCAGCTGGGAAGATACAATGAATAGAAATCACTGAAATCAATCAAAGGCAAGTGACAAACTAACACTATTTAGAAATAGAATGGTATATAAGGTATCTAGAACCCTGATCATTGATTTAGACAACCAGGACTTGGACCTATTTCCCAACAGGAAAATCCACTTCAAAATGCTAAAAGAAAGACAATCCAACCAATAAGAACCCAAGGGCTTAACAAAAAGCATGAAGTATGGTTAACAGGGAAATCAAAGCTATAGTGTAATGCTAGTACTGAAGACCACTAAGAAATATAAAATTCACAAAAAGACAGGGACAAGCAACCCAACCCTAAAAAAATTTGTTTCTCAGGCTTGTACGCGACTGTGTACAAGAAGAACCCGCGTACTGTACACGACTGTGCAATAGCGCAACCCGCGTCCATAGACCTCTGTACATGGCTATGTGTTGATGTAATTGTAACTTTGGAATGTATTCACTTGTATTTCTTATCTATTGTAACCTGATGTTTATTCCAGGATGTTATCATGTTATGTCAGACCCTGATGTTTCGATCAGGAGAATCAATAATGTAAAGAAGTCATGTCAAGTCATAGTTGATAACCCTCCAATTGTCTAAGGGTTAAAGCCCATGAAGTTCTGGGGAACTAGGGTTATTAGACTCTCCAAGTAGAGGTCGTCCCTAGTAGGGTTTTAGTCATGTCGAGATTAGTATAAATAGAGAGTTGGACTCTCTATTTAGAACACATCACTCACACACTCAAGTGTAGCACATAGTTGAGGAAGGAGAAGACACTGGGGCTAGACAAGAAGGAGATTACTGTTGTCATGAGTGCATCTTACTATTTTGGGGTTTTATATTTTGTGCTGATTCTCTCTCTAAGGAAGTTGTGGTGATTTCTCCATTTATGGTTTCCCCAATGAAAAACACTGTGTTCATTGTCTCTTGTGTTTGACTATGGTACCTTTTGTTCTCTCAGTAAATATCCTAACATAATGCTAGCTTGAATGTTGAAAAACTAACATGGTATCAAAGCTAACCTAAGAAGAAGACACTGTGAAGCTGCGGGAACTAGGGATTCCTACTTTTTGGATCTCTCTCCACATATTTTCAGCAAACATAAGGTGGAATAACTCTCCTCCTTAGGGCGCATCTTTCTGTCGAAGTAGAATCCAATTCTGAGGTTTTTCAGTTTTGGACCTATCACTACTGCCAGAAATTAGGGATTTTCACAGAAGAGGAATTTTTCAGTGACCCCAGGCCTAGATCGATCTCCTCCCAAAAATCAAAGTTAGGGATAAATTTCAAGGAATTTGGGTGGACAGAATTTCGGAAAAGAAAAACCCTAATTTGCTCCTGAACCAGCTCTATAGGATTTCAGCTCAAGTTTCAGATCCAACATCTTGACCTGGTAAGATCTAAAATCTTTTGTATTTCCATTTGAGGTTATCAGTTAAGATGTCTCATCATACCAAGCTTGATGAAAATCTTGAGGGAGCTGATAACTTTCGAGCTTGGAATTATAGGATCTCCCTGGACCTGGAAGAGAATGAGTTGGACTCCTACATCCATGAGGAGGTTCCAGTTCCAGAGGGAGATGAGGCTAAGGCCTTGCATAAGAAGAAGTTGGTTATGGCAAAGAAAATCATTGCTGATTATATCAAGGACCATCTCATACCATAGGTGTCCTCCCTAAAGACACCTAAAGCTATGTTTGATGCCCTAACCAAATTGTTTGAAGGGAAGAACATAAACCGGAAGATGACTCTGAGAAACCAACTGAAGAATGTGAAGATTCAGAATGCAGAAACAATCTAGTCTTACTTCACAAGAGTTTCTCAAATCAAGGAACAACTAGAAGTTGTTGATGAAGAAGTGGAAAATGCAGAGATTGTGATGACTACCTTGAATGGCCTTCCTAGGCCATGGGATTCTTTCTTCCAAGGAATCTGCGCTAGAAAGAAGTTAGTCAAGTTCAGCAGACTATGGGAAGAGTGCTCTCAAGAAGACACTCGGATAGAAGCTCGAGAAGAAAATATGGGAAGTGAATATCAAGCCCTCACGGTACGCTCCAAATCACATTCCAAGTCAACCAAAATAAGATCTCATAGCTCCAGAGGTAAGCACTCTCACAAAGATAAAACTAGAAAAGATTTATCAAGGATCATATGTTATACATGTGATGAAGCAGGACACTATGCAAGGAATTGTCATAAGAAACATAAACTAATGAAGAGGAGCAACAAAAGAAGACATCATGCTCATGCTACAGAGGATGTTGAACCATCCAAGAAGAGGTCCAGATATGAAAGTGAAGATTCTTCAAGCGAGGATGAATATGTTCTGATCTCCACTCTCACAGGTAACATCACTCATGGAAGTGATTATTGGCTTATAGACAGTGGGGATTCCAAACATATGAATGGATTCAAGGAATCCTTTGTGAGACTGTCAGAACATGAATCACCTCAGAAGGTGAAGCTAGGATATGACTACCAATATCCAATAAAAGGTAGTGGGGAATCTTCCTATAAGATAGACTCTAGAAAGTATCTAACAATGAAAGAAGTATTGTTTGTGCTAGGACTCAAGAAGAACCTTCTATCCATATCAGCATTAGATGCAAAAATAATGCGGGTTGCATTCATAGATGGTCAAGTCATCATGTGGCCAAAAGGAAAGACTATCAATGATGCAGTAGTGATTGGAGAACAAGAAGGAGGTTTGTACAAATTGAAGGGCCATCCAGAACAAGCCTTGGTCCATGAGACAGTAGAGAAAAGTGAACTTTGGCATAGAAGGCTTGCACATGTGCATTACAGAGGACTACCTATTGCAAGAAAAGCTGTTGAAGGTCTTCCAGAAATCCAAGTAAAACATGATTGGGTCAGCAAAGGATGTGCAAAAGGAAAGATTACAAAGAAGACATTTCCAAGCAGTGAAAGCAAAGCAAAAGGAATCTTGGAAATAATCCACTCCGATGTATGCAATCCTATGTCATCAAAATCTCTAAGTGGGTATGCATATTATGTTTCTTTTATTGATGACTTTTCTAGGAAGACATGGTTTTACTTCATGAAGAACAAAGATGAAGTATTCAGTAAGTTCAAGGAATTCAAAGCCTTGATCGAGAACCATACTGAAAAGAAAAAAAAAGACCTTTTGATCAGATAATGGCGAAAAATTCACTTCAAATGAATTCAAAGAGCTATGCAAACAATTAGGGATTAAGAGGGAGTTGTCTACTCCTTACAATCCACAACAGAATGAGATTGCCAATAGGAATAATAGAACTATCATGGAAGTTGCAAGAGCAATGCTTCATGATCAAGATCTTCCTATGCATCTTTGGGCGGAAGCTCCCAGAACAACGGTGTATGTACAGAACCGTACTCCACATAGAGTACTCGAGAACAAGACTCCTGAAGAACTCTTCTCCGGCAAGAAACCAGAAGTCACATTAGAGGAAATTTGAGGTGTAAAATGGGCCTCCTAAGGAAAGTAATAAAATAATACTTAAAATATTAAAATAATAGTTAAAATAATAAAATAATAGTTATTAATTTTTGAGGAAGAATGAAAAAACTACTTTTTCTCTTCGTATTTTCGACATATCTCCCTGTGTTTTTACTTAAATTCCTAGAGGGAGAGCTCATTGGATGCGGAATTTAATTCCGCATATAATGCGTACCCACATTGCAAACTTTTGATAGACTCCGCTACCCTAAAAATAAGAAATACCTGAAAAACGTGATGATGACATCATAATCACATTTTTTCAGGTATTTCTTGTTTTTGGGGTAGCGGGGTTTGTCAAAAGTATGCATTGTGGTGCTCGTTGGATGCCAAATTAAATGACCCATCCAATGAGCTCTCCCGCTCGAAATTTGAGTAAAAACACACGGATATATGTCAAAAATACGAACAAAGAAAGTAATTTTCTTTTATGACAAATATGTCAATTCAACCATTATGGTTGACTCATTTTATTGAAATTATATTGGTTCTTGAATTCCAACTCACAAAATTGATTGTTGGAGCGTTTTATTATAAGGCCCATTTCAGACCCCAAATTTCCTCTGATGGCCATCTTAGAATATTTGGTTGTCCTGTGTACATCCACATTCCAAAAGAGAAGAGGACTAAGTTAGATCCTTTAGGAAAGAAGGGTATATTTGTGGGATACTCTGAAAGATCGAAGGTTTACAAAATATATTTCCTAGGATACAAGAAGATTGAAATTAGCAAGGATGTGACATTTGATGAAGACATAGCTTACAACAAATGTAGAAAGAGACCCGCTGAAGAGCTTGAAGAAGTAGAAGCACACAGAATTCATGATACATCCATGAATGAAGAAACTCAAGAAGAAGATCGAGAATTTGAAGAACCACAAAGACCTATAGATCCACCTCTGGAGAAGAATCCTCATAAGAGGAAACCTGCTTGGGTATGAGAACTTATCCAAGGTGTGGAAAGATATGGAGCTTCAGAAGAGAATCACAGAGAAAAAAAGAGGATCAGATCCTACTCCGGTTATGTAGCTTTACTATGTGATTTTATTGATAAAGAACCTTCTAGTTATGAAGAACAGAAAGGCTAATGCTAACTTCACTCTAGCCAATAACATTTTCTTTGCTGTGAACACCTTGAGCCAATTCTTGACAGATCCAAGAAATGTTCACTTGATTGCTGCAAAGCATATTCTGAGGTACCTGAGGGGTACAGTTGATTATGGGCTCAAGTACGATGAAAATCAAAGGATTAACCTGGAGAGTTATGTTGATTCAGATTGGGCAGGCAGTGCCATCGATAGGAAGAGCACTTCAGGGTGTTGCTTTAGTATGGGATCAGGTGTGATCTCTTGGTTTAGCAGGAAGCAATCCTATGTGGCACTGAGTATAGCTGAAGCAGAGTATGTCACAGCTTATTCAACTAGTTGTGAGGTCGTATGGCTATGGAAACTACTATCCGATTTATTTGATCTCCAGATGGATGCTACATGTTTACATTGTGACAACCAGAGTTACCTGAAGTTGTCAGAGAATCCAGTGTTCCATGACAAGTTGAAGCACATCGAGATCAAGTATCACTATATCAGGGATATGGTGCAGAGAGGAGTAGTAAAGCTCCAGTATGTTGGGACAGAGGAACAGATAGTTGATGTGTTGATGAAGCCATTGGCTAGAGTGAAGTTCGAGTAATTCAGGGAGAATCTTTGTGTTCTCCATATCAAGGTTTCCTCCAAAATAAAGTGATGAGTCCCAAAGCCATTATGACGAGCAGGTTAGATGTAAGGGATGATCCATTCCGTCATGGTGAGAGGATTTGGTTCCTTCAATCTCAGATATGAGTGTTGAGATCCAAAGCCATTCTAACGAGCAGTTCAGATGTAAGGGCTAAGCCATTCTATCATGGTGGAGTATTTGGTTCCTTCCAAGTTAGATGTGAGTGCAGGCCATTCTGGCAAGGGTGTAGGATTTGGTTCCTACCAGGTCAGATATAAGGGCAACTACCATTCTTCGGGAGAATGGAGGCACCTGGTCCGTTACCAGGTAGATCAGTCTGGGACTGGGGGCCTTCCTGGTGAGGGTGGAGGAATTAGTTCCCTCTAGGTAATATGTGAGTGCAAGCCTTTCTGGTGAGGGTGGAGGACTTGTTTCCTTCCAGGTCAGATATAAGTGCTGAAGCCTTTTCACAGATGATAGTGATGTCCTGTCATGCTGGTGAATGTGAGTGATGGGCCTTTCTGATGTGATTGTAGGTTTCTACATGATTAGATGTGAGTGTTGGGCGTGCCTTTCTAATGAGTAGGTTAGATGTAAGTGTTAGGCGAAGACCTACATGATGGCTAGGCCTACAACTAGCATGAAAGAAGGATGGATTTTTAGATATTCCTATGACAAGAGAGCACACACGATGATGACCAGATGAGATCCAGATTGAGCTATGATCCAGATCCAGTTATGATGACTCTGAGAGATCAAGATCGAGTGATGATACAGATCCAGCAATGATGATCCATATCGAGTGATGATCCAGATCCAGTGATGATGATCCAAATCAAGTGATGATCTAGATCCAGTGATGATGATCCAGATTGAGTGATGATCCGGATCTAGTGATGATGATCCAGTGGCAATGTTCTAGATCGAGTATGATCTAGTGACGATGTTCTAGATGGAGTATGATCTAGTGACGATGATCCAAATTGAGAGATCAATCCAGATCAAGATGAAAGATGACTTGAATATGAAGATGAATTTAATATGCAGATGATGAAAAGAACCAAAGAAGAAGACCAGTGATGAAAATTGTGTCAAGAGAATACCTTCCTAGTTAAGAGGGAGTGTTGATGTAATTGTAACTTCAAAATGTATTCACTTGCATTTCTTATCTATTGTAACCCGATGTTTATTCTGGGATTTTATCATGTTATGTCACACCCCGTTGTTTCGATCGAGAGAATCAATAATGTAAACAAGTCATGTCAAGTCATAGTGGATAACCCTTTGATTGTCTAAGGGTTAAAGTCCCCGCAGTTCCGGGGCACTGGTGTGATTAGACTCTCCAAGTAGAGGTCGGCCCTAGTAGGCTTTTAGTCATGTCGGGATTAGTATAAATAGAGAGCTATACTTTCTATTTAGAACAAATCACTCACACACTCAAGTGTAGCGCATAGTTGAGGAAGGAGAAGACACTGGGGCTAGACAAGAAGAAGATTACTGCTGTCAGGAGTGCATCTTACTATTTTGGGTTTTTACCTTTTATGCTGATTCTATCTCTGAGGAAGTTGTGGGTTTTTCTCCATTTATGGTTTCCCCGATGAAAAAAAATGTTTTCATTGTCTCTTGTGTTTGATTGCTGTACTTGTTGTTCTCTCAGTAAATATCCTAACATAATGCTAGCTTGATTGCTATACTTATTGTTCTCTCAGTAAATATCTCAGCGCATCAGTGTTCTTTATAACTAACACATCAACGATTGAGAGCCATAGTAAATAATGCATCGAAACCTTTATCTTAACATTGCCGTAGTTTTGGAGGTAAAACAAACTAAATTTAACCCTACTGGATGTTGATTTATGATGTGTGAATCGGAGCTTTAGTCTCCTATGCTGCTGACACTGCGGAGGAGCTTAGTCTTAAATTTTCCAATCTATAGTTCTCAGCTTTCCCAATCGTCGATGATTTCTCCTTGTTGCGCTGTCAAAATGATTTTTAGTCAATTGATTGGAAGATTTGTCTAGTTTTCTTTCGTAGTTTCAGCCCCTTAGCTGACTATCTCGTTGATACCTTAGTATTTTCAAATATCAAACTACTTTTATCGTTGTCGGAGGTGAGTAGGACTTTCCATCGGAGCCTTAAATAATTCTCTTATATGCAGTTGGGGCTCCTTAGCGGACTATTTTTCTGTTACGTTGTTCTTAGTCCTTCCGACCACCGAAGAGTTCATCTATTGATTGATCAAAAGCCTTAGTCAGTTTTCCTCCCACCATTGCGGATCATTAGTGGACTATTGTGCAGACAATTAGGGTTTGCAATTTCCCCTGCGTAGTCTTTAGTTGTTTTGATTGGCGATGATTTTCTGTTGTGCGCTATCGAAATGATTCTTACCTGATCACCAAAATGTTCATCACATCGAAAAACTCGTAGTCTATCTTTCCTCTGTAGTTGTGGAACTGCAGTGAACTAAAAATCCGCAATGTTAGTCCCTTGATCCTCCGATTGCCGAAATTTTATGTTGTGGCGGAACCCGTATTTAGTTGGTTTCTCGCCATTTCGGCACCCTAGTGGACTATTGTGTCGATGACTAGTGTCTTCTGACACCGACACTATGGAAAATATTCAACTTTATCTCACCGATCTATAGTCTATACGTCTTTCGATCGTCGATGATCTTCTATTGTCACTTCAGAACCCGCAGTATGTTTTTCTTTCGTCGTTTCTTCTTCGCAAAGGACTAATTCACTGACAGTTAGTCTATATTTCTTCAATCACTGACGATTTCATCTTCTCACGGAAGCCGTAGTCTGTAATTCTTCTGTCATTTCGGCGTTGTAGTGGACTAACTCACCAATCCTTTATCTTTAGTCCTTCCGATCGCCGATGATTTCTATTGATTGATAGAAGGCCTTGTCCTTTTTTCCTCCATCATTTTGGTGCCTTTGGGAACTAGCTCGCTGATCTGTAGTCTTTAAAACCTCCGATTGCTGTTTAGAAAATGCTCCAATTGTAGTGAAAATTTTAGCAATACACCTAACTTCCAAAGGGGTCTTCCACCTGTTATTTATCTTCCATCTTTCGGTGGCTAATGAGATGTCATGATCCTCTCCCAAGCCATCGAAGTCACAACTTTGTGAGATTTGCATAAAAAATAGAGGCTTTCAAAACTGTTAGTGATATTCATATCCTTCATTGTATGATTTAAAATTCTTCATACTATCAAAAATAAATTCATTTTATTTTGGGAGATAACACTCTCCAAAACTATTCAAGAATAATGATCATATTCCCAAGCCTTGTGTTGGCTTGGGTCTTTACAGAAAATCTTTTAAGATAGGGCAGTTGGTTTAAACTTTAGTTGAATCAAGAATTCATTACTTTCTTGAAAATAATATTTAATTTGATTTATATGGAATTAATAGTTATTTTATGTAACTAGGAAATTTTTATTAGTTCCTAATTGAGCTTTAGAATATAATATTAATTTAATTATTTTAGTTTATAATAACTAGTTAGACTTCCACTTATGATTTTGGTTATCTTTATTTCCCTATATATATATATATATATATTATTAAATTTACATATTTTTTCTTAATATTTATTCATCAATCATAAATCATAGTTTATTTAGTTTCATGCATCCCTTAGTCTACATTATTTCTTTTATCAAGGCCTAAGGTAGGGTTTAGTCGGTAAACCAGGTTAGGCATCTCTACATCTTCCTTCCATGTTAGATTACCTTGTATATCATGATAATTCTTCTAGTACTTGATGAGAAGAAAATTTAAAATTTCATTTAATCAACTTAAAATAAGTATGATAAGGGTTGGTGCTATTCAGAGTCATTCTCACTCAACACACTTAATTTCAGTAACCCTTATCACTCTTCAGAGCCTAACCTCAACACTATTAATTGGGTGTTACACTAGTACAATTCGAGAGCCTCTCGCTCAACACTAGTACTAGGATGTACTTGTATAATACACCTAGGGATAAAATATCCAAATATTAGATACTCAAGAGCTTATGCTCAACATCAATTTGGAGTGCTCGACGGCTTAAGATCAACACTCCCAATTTTATAAATCATGCTCAAGAGCTTATGCTCAACAAAAAATCTCATAACTCATGTGCTTCATGGATTACACCCAACACATTATAGGACTCAATCATGCATTCAATCTTCTGCACAATACACGCCAATAATCATCTCAATATATATTAGGGATAATCACATAATAATAAACCACTATATCGTACCATGACAATAGTCCTTGTCCATGAGGGTCTACACCCAACATATATAATCATATACAAGACAATAAAACATGTGCATTGGCTTACGCCCAATATATCTATCTAATCAATCATAACTGGTGTGCAGTGGGGCATACACCCAATATATAAGCATAAACATCAAATTATCTCATATGTAGTGGGGCTCATGCCCAATACTTAAGGTCAAAATTTTGGATATTACAAATTGTAAGATGATGTAAAAAGACAAAATATATGAAAATAAATAAGCTTTCACAATATATTTAAATTTTACTTCTCAAAAATTTGTGTAGCCGTTTACAAAATTTGTTTTTAAAAAATTGACTTTTTGAATTTTCAACACAATATGACTTATATGTGTGCAGGCCTGCAACACTACATGAACTAATTGATAGTATTTTAGAATAATTTTTTTTACATAGGTAGAAGACATCTTATGCAAGAGAAAGACTATTTTTTTAAAATTATTCATGATGTTTTCATTATCTAATTTTAATAAAGTTGGAAAACCTTGAAAAAATTAAGTTGTTTGTACGTGCAAGATTTTCGGGGCATAACTTAATGAAAATTTGATCTTTTTTATATGAGTGTATAGAGCTCTATTTCATCTAGTGCACTATATATTTTTTTTGAGAAATGGTAAAGGTAGTCAAAAGTTACAAAAGAAACACCGAAGCATTGTATTATGGAATCCTGAAATATGGTGGCACAAAAAAGTGGACCCAACTTCATGCGCCCATCCCCAAGCCACATCCAATGGATAAGAAAAAGAAAAAAATGTACCTTGTGACATAACACGATGGAGGAATGATGAATTATTTTATGAAACGTTGTTCTTAATGTTTAACTAAGATTTAAGATCGAGAGGGGTTGAAGTTAGCTTAGGAAGTTCCTACCATTTGGCTTGAGTAATTACATCCATAACCTTTATTTTGTTCTAAATAAATTTATGCATCTTACTTAGTTTTTGTTCATGGTTTTAGAATTGTTTTGAATTTTGTTTTTAGTATTGTTGACTTAAGAAGGTTAAGATTGTCTCTATTTTGAAAGCAGGGATGATTTTAAGGAACCATACGTATTTAAAAGTGTGTAAATGTTGGCGAATATTACCAATTCTTAAAACGCCAACTATAAAATGATTGGCGATATTTTTCAAAAAATATTTTAACTTCCAATGATTTTATATCGTTTATATAATTTGTTGATTTTTAGGGTGAAAAATTTTACCCCATCAAAATTGGGCGAAACAAGGCTTCAAAAAATGCAATATGGTGAATGTTTTTTGGGAGAAAAACATGGAAAAATAGCCCAGTGGGATAAAATTCGCCCCTAAAATTATCCTTGTTTGAAAGTAAATGGAGGGCCACATGAAGATCATCACATATATTTTGGCTATTTGAATTTTGTTGAAAAAAATAATATTTATTTGTAAATTATTTTTTCTATAATTCCCTTGAAGTTACAAGTTGATTTGAGTCGAGTATTCCATTAAAATTAAATTAAACAAAAAGAAATAATGATTAAGTAATAAATAGAAATAAAATGAAAGTTAAATAAATATTAATTTTATTTAATTGTTTTCCAAAAAGAATTGATTTTATAAATTAATTTCATAGTTTTAAAAGTACATACAACTAACCCACCTTATTAAATTGTTAATTTTTTTTTTAAAATAATAAATAAATAAATCCAAAATGAGACGTAATTTAAAGTACCTTTGATGCATTTCGGTCGCTATAAAAGAGTTTAGAGACCCTTTGACCAAATGAATCTACCTTTGACGCATTTTGGTCTCTATAAGACAATTTAAACACCCTTTGACCACATTTGGTTGTTATAACACTTTTGATAGCTTTAGGGTATTCAGTCAAATGGATGTAGCTTGGGTGGTTGGGAGGAATGAATGTTACCCTCCCCACCTAGGTTCTAATCTTGTAAGTGACATGATGCTCTTGTGGAGCCCATTGTAATATATGTTGTGAATGATGAGCTGACCATACCTTGATTCAGTTTGAATATCAGGTATTGGAATTTTCTGTGGAGTATCCCTCTAATAAATGGTGAACCACATTTAAAAAAAAAAGCATTGGGGTATTTGTAAAATGTTGAATATGTCTCTTATGTCTCTTGGTAATGAGAATCCTCTTTGACAACCATTACTCTTTATAAAAATCCAAGAGCCTATTAATACATATGAAATNATATATATATATATATATATATATATATATATATATATATATATATATATTGCAAATATATATATATATTAATATTTTAAAAGTACATACAACTAAATCACCTTATTACATTCCACTTTATTACATTGTTAAAAAAATTTATTTGAGAAAAAAAATAAAGTAATCCAAAATGATAGGGCAATTTAAAGAACCTTTGACCCATTTTTGTTGCTATAACATAGTTTAAAGACCCTTTGACCGCATTTGGTCGTTATAACACTTTTGATGGGATTGGGGTATTTGTAAAACATTGAATACCTATCTTATGTCTCTTGGAAATGAGAATCCTCTTTGACCACCATTACTCTTTATAAAAATGTGAAAGCCTTTTAATACGTATGAAATCTGGAGAGCAATAAGCACCCCGCTGCAGAGCAATAAACGTTGTGGCTATGGGGCACATCAACGATTAGATTTAATCTAGCTCTTCATCCAACAGTTAATGTGCCCCGTAGCCACAACATTCATTGCGCTGCAGTGGGGTGCTTATTTCTCTCCATGAAATATTCTTGTCAAATAGTACTTCGTACAAGTACAATTGTCATCGAGTCATCACCTTTTTCGTCGGGAGATCATTTTGTTAAAGGGATTTTGAAATAATACTTCCGACAAGTACAATTCTCATCGAGTCATCCCACTTTTCATGGGACATAGTTTCGTTCAAGGATTTTGAACAAAGAAAAATGAACGTAGCTTTATTTGAATTTTGTTTATCATTCTCTTTACTGTGCTCACATGGCCATTAATAATCCTTCGAACCAATGAGCTCTCATGGCAGATTTTTCAGATATTTCTTTTGGTTTCAGATATTACTGGGAGATAGATAGACTACTTGAATACATTTTCAAGATTAGATCAACTTACCTTTTTCTATGAATGTGTCTGAATCCAATGAATCATATCTGGTAAGGACCCATTTTATTGGAATTTGTATGATATGATTTTGACATTTGTGTGGGGAAGGCAGGGGAGTGCCGATCCTTTCCTTAGCAACACTTGAGTTTTCATGTACAGCTCAAAAAGCCACTTACAGTCAATGTACAACTTTTCTCAACAATGTACAACTTCTCTCACCAATGTACAACTTTACTAACACAGCTCAAAATAACAACCCAACACCTAGGGGACTATTGCAACTTGGCTACTACTACTAACAGTACTCAGCATAAGGTGTTGCAGATGGTTGTTATAGCCGGCAACACTCTATACGCTTAATTCAACTAGCTACAACTCCTAACGTCACTCATAGCTCATGCACGACTCTGTTGCACCTCACTATTTTTCACTGATTTGGTGACCCTTGCATCCAAAAACTTATCACACACATTCTATTGAATAAATAAATAATATTCACACTAAAACACGAGCTGCTATAGCAACCTGGCATAAAAAAAAAAAAAACTCAGTTTTTTCAAAAATAGAGTAAAACACAGAATTACACAAAAAAATATCAGAGTTTCAACTGTGTTTCTATTACGCTCTATTGTTCATCTTTAGCATGTCAAATATGGTTTACAATGCAAGTATTTATAGGATTTTAACTAAGTCGGCCATTAAGTGTTAATTGACCCTTCGGATAACAAAACAGAATTCATAATTTATGATTTACAGACTAAAAGAAAATAAAATATTGCACTGCCTCTTCAGGAAAACTAGATGTGATTTGCTGGCACTATTCTGTTGCAGCAAAATGGCTTCCAATAATATGCTATTTGTCTGGTAGTGTGCTAGTGAGACGGTTTGCGGCTCTTCATTGTTGCAGAAGACACAACCTGAATGGTGATGGATTTTCAAAGTTTTGGAAATTGATGTTGTCGCTCCAAATTCTGTTGTAGCCTCACGGTGGAGTAATTACAAAATTCCAACATTCTTCGCCTTAATTAATACACCAAAAAAACAAAATTTTATAACATTAAATTTCTGTTACAGCTTACAAACCCCAACGTTTTTCCTATAAAGTTCAAACAAATCTTTTCCCAATGGGTTTGTAAACAAGTATGCAAACTCATTTTTTGATGTGCAAAATTCCACATTGATTTCATTGTTGTTTATCAGTTCACGAATAAAATGATACCGTATATCAATATGTTTATTTATTTTGTGAAAAGCGTGATTTCTTGATAGTGCAATAGCTGAGTTATTACCACAGAAAATTGGAGTTGGTTCATTTTGTTCATGTTGTAACTCATAAAGAGTTCTTCTCATCTATACTGTTTGACATCCAGTTGTTGTTGCTGCAACATACTATGCCTCGGCAGAGGATAGTGTCACTATGGGCTACTTCTTCGATGCCCATGCTACTGATCCTGATCCAAAACTGAACACATATCCAGATGTGCTCTTTCTATCATCAATAGAACCTGCAAAATCACTGTGAGTGTATCCAATCAACTTAAAATTTCAATTAGATGTATATTGGATACCAAAATTTGTTGTTCCAGCAATATATCTTAGGATTCTCTTTCCAGCTTGCCAGTGGGTACTCTTCGGTGTTTCCATAAACCTTGAAATCAAACTTACTGCAAACATTGTATCAGGTCTTGTTGCAGTTAAGTAAATGAGACTTCCAATGAGTCTCTTATACATCGTTGGATCAATTTTTGATCCATCATCATCCATATTGAGTTTTGTGCCAGTTTCTATTGGAGTTACAATTGGCTTACAATTCAACATTCTAAATCTTTTCAATACATCTTTTCCATATTTAGACTGGCATATAAAAATACCATCTTTATATTGGATTACTTCAATACCAAGGAAATATTTCATCATTCCTAAATCAATCATCTCAAATTCAGTTTTCATGGCTTCGTGAACTCATCTACAGAAATATCTCTAGTGAATATCAAATTATCCACATATCAACAAAGAATCAGTATTTTTCCTTCTTGGTTTACCTTTGTATACAATGTTGGTTCACTTGGACTTCTGTTGAATCCTTCACCATTCAAATATTCATCAATTATGCTGTACCAAACTCTAGGTGCCTACTTCAATCCATACAACGCTTTCTTCAATCTATAGACTTTGTGTTCTTGTCCATGAACCTCATATCCCGGAGGTTGTCTCATATAAACCTCTTCTTCTAAATATCCATTCAAAAATGCAGACATTACATCCATTTGATGTACATACCATTTATTATGAGCAGCAATAGCTAATACCATTCTTAGTGTATCAAGTTTGGCTAGAGGTGAAAATGTCTCGTTATAATCAATTCCAAGTTGTTGACTAAACCTGTGAGAAACAAGTATAAATTTATATTTTTCAACATCACCATCAGCATTTAACTTAGTTTTATAAATCCATTTGACACAAATACAATTGTTATCATCAGGAAATTCTACAAGATACCAAGTATTATTCCTTTCTATGGCATCAATTTCTTCATCCATTGCTTTTATCCAAACATCCTTAATAACAACTTCATCAAAATCTATAGGATCACATTCTATAAATGCAAAAATTGAAACTTGATCTACTTCATCATTCTGTTCATACAGTTCTCTTAAACTTCTAGTCTTCTAGCCTCTAACTCTGTTTATTAATGATGCCAATGTGGGATTTGATTCATTACTTACCTCTGATCCTGGTCCTTGTCATCCACCAACACTTGATGGTTCACCATGTTCATGAGTTCTGGGCATTCTGGAAGGTGTCCTTGTTGCTGGTGTATGTGGAGTCGACTGTCCTCCATGTGTGCCTTGTTCATCTTCTTCATTTTCTGTGTGAGGTGTTACAGCTTCCTCACCAACTAATTTATCAATTATCACATCCCATGCTTCTTATTCTTTAAACACCACATCTCTGCTAATTACATACTTCTTGGTGATGGGATTATAAAGTCTATATGCTTTAGATTCTTCACTATATCCAACAAAAATACATGTTCGACTTCTGTCATCTAAATTTCTTCTCAACTCTTCAGGTACATGTGCATAAGCTACACAACCAAAAATTCTTAAATGAGATATGCTGCTACACTTGCCACTCCAAGATTTTTGAGGAACTCGATCCTTCACACTCTTCATTGGGCTTCTGTTCAGGATGTAAAATGAACAACTAACAACGTCTCCTCAATATTCATTTGAAAGATGCTTCTCCTTCATCATACTTCGAGCCATGTTCATAATAGTTTGATTCTTCCTTTCTGCTACATTGTTTTGCTGTGGAGTGCAGAGTGCAGTAAACTGCCTTTTAATTCCATGATACTTACAAAAATCGATAAATTCATTTGACATATATTCACCTCATCCATCTGATCTCAATACTTTAATAAATTTGTTACTCTCTTTTTCAGCCATAGCTTTAAAACTTTTAAACACATCAAATTCTTGATATTTTTGTTTTGACAAATACACCCAAGTTTTTCAAGTGTAATCATCAATGAAAGACATAAAATAAACATTACCAGTCAAATAAGGTGTTTGCATTGGTACACACAAATATGTGTGTACCAGCTCCAATGGTTCCTTTGCTCTGTTTGACACACCAGAAATAAATTTCTCTCTATGATGCTTTCCCAATTTGCAACTTTGGCATGAGGTTACTGGCTTCTCAATACTCGGCAATCATTTTACCATCTGCTTCTTCTGTAGCAATTCTAAACCACCAAAATGTAAATGTCCATATCTCAAATGCTGTAACCATGATTGATCTAAACTCTTAGTTTTATAAGCATTCAAAGAGTCAGTCAAATCATTTCTCATAGTCAGTGGAAACATTTTATTCTTTGTGATCTCTACTCTGGAAATCAACTGTTTACTTGGATATTTAGCATAAATAGTGCATACATTTTTCTTAAAGAATACTTTGTACTCTTTCTTCAACAATTGTCCAACACTCAATAAATTACACATTAATCCAGGAACATAATAAACATCATGTATTGTTCTTCTTTTACCACCTTTTTCCTACATAGCAATCACACCTTTACCATTAACTTTTACCTTACAGTGATTACCGAACTTTACTTCAGACTAAATGCTGGTGTCTAGACTTGAAAATAATTCCTTATTTCTAGTCATGTGGTTGCTGCATGCACTGTCCAAAAAATATATATCTTTTGAACTTTCGTGGGTGACATTACAAGTCAAAAACATAGGATGCTCTTCATTTTCAGTCTCCTCTATCATGTGTGTAGAAAACTTACTAGCATCTGCTTGTTTCTTCCAACACTTGTTAGCAAAATGCCCAAATTTCTTACAATAAAAATATTGAACTTTAGATTTATCATACCTCTTATTTATTGACTGTCCTGCTCTACTGCTACTCCCCCTTACGCTAGTAGTATTCTGCTGTAACTTCTCTTCATTTTCAGCATCATTTCTGCTATCAATATGACCAGCACTTTGTTCTCCTCTTCCTCTGTTACTAGCTCTTCCTCTACCTCTACCTCTAGTAACATTTATCTTAGACTTAAAAGCATTTTCTAAAGGAGTATCATCATACCTGCTCATTCTTGATCCATGAGAAAGCAATGAACTAGTCAACTCATCAATGTGCATTTAACTGAGATTTTTAAATTCTTCAATTGGAACAACCAATGCTTAAAACTTCTTTGGCAAACATCTCAGCAATTTTTCAATCACATGATCATTTGGAATGTCTTCACCATATTGTTGTAGCTAGTTTACAACACTCATGAATTCTATCGTGAAATTATCTACAGTCTCACTCTCTTTCATCTTCGGATTCTCAAATATCTTCTTAAATTATGCAACTTAACATTCTTCACCTTGGTCACACCTTGATAGCAAGTTTCAAAAGTGTCCCAAGATTTCTTTGAAAATTTAGCACTTGATATCTTCAGAAAAATAGATTCAGTCAGGCCTTGCTAAATAAGACCAAGAGCCTTATTATCCTTGTTCTGATTTTCCTTCAACAGAACACGCTCAACATTTTTCAGAGTCAACTTAGCCACTTGATCAGTTTGTTCAAGATAGCCAATCGTAACAAACTCCCAAAGATCCTAAGCATGTAGGATTGTTCTCATTTTAATAAACCATGTGTCATAATTTATTTCAGACAACACTAGAATTTGTGGCTGCACTACAATGCTGTTAGTAGCCTTTTCAATTAATTTCAAAAACAAATGAGCAATAAAACTCAACCAGGCTCTTAGACACAAAAGAGATCTTTAACCATGCTCCTATACCACTGTGGGGAAGGCAGGGGAGTGTCTCTCCTTTCCTTAGCAACACTTGAGGCTTCATGTACAACTCAAAACACCACTTACAGTCAATGTATAGCCTTTCTCAACAATGTACAACTTTACTGACAGATCTCAAAATAACAACCCAGCACCTACAAGATTATTGTAGCTCAGCTACTACTGCTAATAGTACTCAGCAGAAGGTGTTGCAGCAGGATGTTATAGCCGACAACACCCTGTATGCTTAATTCAACTAGCTGTAACTGCTGACGTCACTCATAGCTCATGCACAGCTATGTTGAAGCTCACTATTTTTCACTGATTTGGTGAACCCTATGTCCAGAAACTTATCACACACATTATACTGAATAAATAAACAATATTCACACTAAAACAAGAGCTGCTACAACAACTTGACATAAAAAAATAAAACTTGGTTTTTTCAAAAACAGAGTAAAACACATGAAAATATCATAGTTTCAACTCTATTTTTGTTACGCTCTGCTTTTCATATTCACCGTGTCAAATATGGTTTACAGTGCAAGTATTTATAGGATTTTAACTAAGTCGGCCATTAAGTGCTAATTGACCCTTCAGATAACAAAACGGAATTCATAATTTATGATTTACAGACTGACAGAAAATAAAATACTACGCTGTCTCTTTAGGAAAACTAGATGTGATTTGCAGGCATTGTTCTATTGTGTAACATCCACGCAATACCTTGTTGTGGAAGTAAAGAAAAATTGGTAAATTTTTTCCATTTTTTTTCATTTAAAGTTTAAGCCATCCAAGTAATGTGCTTCTGAATTGAATGTCTTCAAAATACATTTAGTCGCCTATTTTACCAACAATAAATTTATACAGCATCTATATTAACACCATTACGTATGCACAACATAAAAACACAAAAGGGCAAGACAACCATATACGTGGTTCACCTCCTTCATGAGGATACATCCACCAAATTTTGTTAGTCCTTTTATTAATTCTTCCACAATGATCCGGCTTATCTGTTACAATTCGTTTCAGCCTTGAAACCATAGGCGAGTGCAGTGGAAAATTGCATTTCCCAATCCCAACAAGCTTAGTTATGAAACGATATCTAGTCCAAAAGATAAAAAGGGAATGCTCATGGCTTGGCTCTGCACAATCAGTTAGCATACAACCGATACTGGTTCTATGAGCTCACGGCAAAAACAGCTTGAGTTAGCATTTGGTATAGAAAGACAACTTAAGCTCTACAATAGCATGCAGCTTTGTCCACAATTCCTTATAGATATGAAAGAATTACAAACTTTATAATAAATGTTATAACTCTAAAAATTTTCAAATCCATCTTTCAACAATGCATTATTACATAATCTGACTTTAAGATATGAATGCATCTAGACTAAACTCAGCCTTCAACCAATTACTTCCAGTTTGAGCATGAACCCAAAACAGAGGCATTTTTCACAACCTGGATCAGTAATGATGAAAAGATTTCCTTATGTACTTCATACAGAAAGTATTGTCCAGATCGATGACAGACATAGGGAGNACCAAAAAACACACACACACACACACACACACACACACACACACATATATATATATATATATATATATATAACTAACAAATCCAAACTTTTCATTCAACCACTAGATCGTTCTTCTCATGAAATTGTGGGCATAAAATAAAAAATAGAGTTGCCAAGCATAAAATCAAACTATCACTCAACCATAGATCATTCTTCTCACTAAATCGTGGGCATAAAATAAAAAACAGAGTTTCCAAGGATAAAATCAAGCTATCACTCAATCTACGTATCATTCTATTCACTAAATCGTCGCATAAAACAAAGATAGAGTTCGACAAGCATAAAATCGAAACTAAACATTTTGATTTGTCATGAATTCGTGGCATTAATAAAAATGAGTTTAGACAAATATAGATACAAACTATAAATTTTACCACGAGATCAAAATCATGACATATATAAAACAATTAATGAACAAAGCACAGATCATGCAAACCCCAGATCGAAATAATATAGCAGCATTTGACATGCAATCACCAAGTTGAAGAGGTCGTGGGCATATAGAACAACTATTAAACAAAGCACAGCTCATGCAAAATCCCAGATTGAAATAATATGGCAGTGTTTGACATGCAATCACCAGATTGAAGAGATCATGGGCATATAGAACAACTTATTAAACAAAGCATAGCTCATGTAATACCCCAGATTGAAATAACATGGCAGTGTTTGACATGCAATCACCGGATTGAAGAGATCGTGGGCATATAGAACAATGATTAAACAAAGCACAAGTCATGCAAAACCCCAGATTGAAATAATATGGCAGCGTTTGACATGCAATCACCAGATTGAAAAGAGCGTGGGCATATAGAACAGCTTATTAAACAAAGCATAGCTCATGCAAAACCCTATATTGAAATTATATTACAGTGTTTGACATGCAATCACTAGAATGAAGAGATCGTGGGCATATAGAACAACTATTAAACAAAGCAAAAATCATGCAAAACCCCAGATTGAAATAATATGGTAGATTTTGACATGCAATCACTAGATTGAAGAGATCATGGGCATATAGAACCACTTATTAAACAAAGCACAACTTATGCAAAACCCCAGATTGAAATAATATGGCAACGATTTGTCAATGATCAGATCCAGGCTATAAAGCATTCACCAGAATCAACGAAAATCATGAGCATCATCTAACAACGTTTAATCAATGAACAGATCCAACTATCAATGAAATCATGAGCATCATATAACAAATGAATAGTTATAGATTTAAGATTAACCCCCATGCACTCTACATATCCAAGCATTACATCAGTGCATTATATGGATGTGAGCTTACACATATGCATTTTACAAATCTACCCTAGCTTCAATACGAATTTTCTCTATGCAAAATTTAGATCACGCCCTAGACAGTTCTATTAGGGATAAAAATAACAGAGTTAGCAAAATTTATAGTATTCCCATCGCGTGTGCTTCCACTGTGGGGTTTTCTCTTCCGCCTTGATCCTCCTTTCCATGGACAGTGTCCTCTGCGAATTCACATTGCTACACCCTGCTGTCCAACCTTCGCTATTTGTTTCTCACAAAATAGTAATACTGGGTTCACCGAGCTCTGCTCAATTGCCTCGGTGGGAAATACCTCTCAAATTTTAAGATCAAATAGTAGTATGAACTCAAAGTCGATCTTCCCAAAGGAAAACCCCGATGTCTTTCTCCTTCGTGTTCTACTCCATTTATATTGATGTAGAGTTATGCTTCCTTTTCTTCCAATGCATGTCGTATTATTAAACCATATGCCACAACATCACTGAATAAATAGACATATCTATATCTTTGTACAATTATTTATACCATAAGTGATATATTTTCCTTTTTCCATTTAATCAAGTAGATGCAAACTCCTTGATCTGGATCATTAGAGATTTAATTGATTTTGATTTTCAAGACAGTTGTAATAATAATATGTAATGTTTATCATCCTAACCCATAACCTTGAGAGTTCTAATATATCACAAATGATCATTAAGCACAGACATTCTTCCTATTATCTGGCACATATTAAATTACAATAAATGTTTTTTGTTATAAAATGTCTATTGTTGGCTTGTGGGTATCATAGGTTCACAATGATGGAAATTAACTTTAATTCATGTTTAACAAAGGTCGATCCCATCGATAGTTTACTGAGTGTGGAATTTACCACTGATTACTATAACCAACTTTCCTTTGGTATATCAAGAAAATCATGTTGATACTCAACTAAGTTGCTAGATCCCTAAGACTTCAGTTGTCTTTACTTTCTCTCTCTCCCCTAGTGGATCTGTTTCTCTATCGTTTGGTCGTATCAAGTTTCACCCTCTAAGTCAAACAGTTGAATTCCTAAACCATGATGTTAGACTCATAATCATCTTTTGTAATGTCCCCTCACGACCCCCATCCAAAAATGTAAAGCCTAGTAAAACGCGCCATACGTTGGTAACAAAATGAGAAACATGGTCACAAGGTTTGGAGTATAAGAAACATCGTCGTTCTTCCTCCTTAATATGAATATAAGAAATGAATAAGACGGTCCATTTTACTTAATCTACCAGTAAGTATTAGTACTTAAAGTACACCAAATTACTAGTGTGAGCTTCATCATAAGCTTATCTTTATTAATAATGTTAGAATGAAGATAAACACTATATTAAATATATAGGTGCAATAAAAATGAAATTTGTTTTAATAGTGAGTGATATTTTTAAAAAGGAAATGTATACCTTTTTCCTTTATTTGGGGAATGGTCAATGGTATTATTGATTTCATCTGGAGGTGGATGAGTAGGTGTCACTCCCTCCCTGACATAAAAAAAAAATCAAAATAGTGGATTGTGTGGGATTTGTTTCCCCAATTTCCAAGCCTAGGTTTTAGGACCTTGCAACCAATTCTGGCGGGAACCAAGGCATGCTTGTTTTCTTTTTTGATATAAGTAAGAGAAGAAATTCTGTGAAGGGGGAAAGAAGAGAAAAGGTAATCCATTTTGGGGAAATTTCTATAGGAAAGAGTCCAACGATGCGTCTTAGGTTATGCGTCTACCTGTGGAGAGAATGACGTGATACATATATATTTTTTTTCAGGATGGGTTAGCATGGAATGGAGTGATATCGTGGTTTTGTGGTCTTTATTATAATGATTAGTTTCCACAATGGTCGTAGTGAGGACCGACCCAAAAAAAATGCAAGCTATGGTATGGTTGAGTATTAAAATGTTGCAAGATCTGGTATGGTTCAGTATTTAGACTGACTTTTACTTATGCAAGTAACGTAATGGTAATGGTAGAGTTAAGAAAAAGCTTATTTCTGTGTTTTAGTACTCTTTAAAATATAATTCTTGCACTGCTTGTTGGAATGGCATATATTGCAATAGCATTGCTATACCATCTGTTTAGAAATGACAATCTTAAGTTTAGTGTGGTATTACTTTTATAGATGTTAATATTTTACTTCAATAGAGAATATATTGAAAAGGTGTGATGATTAATGCCCAAATTAGGTATGAAATGTTGGTTTAAAGACAAAGTTCATCATGTGTCCAAGGAACTGTAAATGATTTTATGAGTTGTCATAAAATTCCTAAATGGAAGCCATATCGAGTTGCAAGTGTCTCTCTACGAGGATACTTGAGGCAAGGTGAAACAACCATGGATGTGGTTGTACCATGACATTGTAATTACTCTCTCATAAGCAATAAAAAGAAAACAAATTGGTGGACGTAGCCTCGTGGACGAGGTGAACCACGTGAATATGGATGTATCGTCTTTTGTGTTTTTATGTTGTGCATGTTTATTTTTACATGATGATGTTAGTTATGAATGCAGTATAAATGTTTATTGGTGACATATAATTCGGAAGCACATTACTTGGATGGTTTTAAGCTTTAATAAAATGAGAAAATATTTACCCATTTTATCTAATTTTGCAACACGGTACTTTGGGGATATTACACCTTTTACTAATATTTGTATTTTCAGATGGGGGGTCGTGAGGGGAAATTAAATCCTTCCCCCCTTAGATTTAACACCATCCTCGGTGTTACTTGCTTTTTTTCTAGCCTCGTCTCCATTCTTTCTTCGGTTCTCATTGCTTGCTTTTATATTTCCTAATCCCTCTGATAAATGGGATTGGGCCATCATCCTGCATAATCATACATATGCATGTATACTAGCATCGACATTGAAAACAATGTATAACCTAGAAATCCAACACTAATTTTTTTTTTTAATCCACAGTGGTTCCAATATACATGTCAGTTCTATTTGTGAATAAATAAACATATTACCTCATAGGTATAAGTTTACCTGTAATGCACATACTTCTCCCAACATTATTTTTTTCTTTGGATGTCATCCATCCTAGCACTCCAAGTGCTAACAGTACTCCAAGTACTGATCCAAGCTACCCAACACAAGGATGATACCCTTCCTTAGGCATATCTCATTCTTGTGCTACTCAAGGCGCTTCGCTAAGATGAGGAATTTCCATTCTCTCACACCATAACACCTGGAGGTTATTCTCTTCATAGAGCCCCCACTCTTGTGACAGTCCTCTTAATGTGTGCGGAATGAGTCTTAACCAAAACGTATTACATCTAGGCGTCCCCAGAATGCATAATGGTCCCTAGCTGGCCCGGGGCAAAACAGGTATCATTCATCCACTACCTTCACCAGCACTTCCCCATGGTAACAACTTTATGCGCATGAGATTTTTCTCATATCCTTTAAACTCATTACAGTCCTAGAGCTTTATCCCTTTCCATGGCCACAATTTCCCATGCCTGCAATCACTCCATAGGTGGTCAGTTTATCATATTATTGAAAAGAACATCAATTTTTTTAGCATAAGTCATGTCTTACTTCATTTCTCATTCATTAGCTAAGAGCCTTTATACTAGTGCACTCTTTTTACCACTAAGGTATTTTATTACTCACCTCGGCTGCACTATAGCCCAAGTTCATAAGTAGATCTAATTTCATGACTTTAAAGACTCATTTTTGTACCTTGTGAGTACGTATGAAAGATCAATAGTCTCTATGTGCATAGCCTGATTCCTATATTGCACTTGCACGCTAGTTATTACAATAGTTGAAATATTGCATCTAGCCCGAATCTCTTCACCACAACTTTTCATTCAGGTTCTCAGGTTTATGTCCATGTAGGACTCAAGTCATATTCTATTGATGTGAACACATGTAGGAGGAGCATCAAGGGTCTGGTTCAGCCAATTCCTCTCATTTTCCTCATTGAACCACCTTTGAGAACTGATAATTTGTTCTACGTGTCAAGTAGGCGCAGCCATCACTAGTGTCTTTAGTGACCAACAATTTGTTAATAAAACTTTATTGTTTATGCATTTTAACACTCCTAACATCCATTTGACATAATGCACATTTTTCATTCAGATGTGGTGCAAAAGAACAGTTAAGCTAATACCAAACAACGTCTTTAAAGAAGTGCAGCAAACAACAGTTTTTTTTAACAAACAAGCATTAAAGCATTCCTTAATATGTAACTGGTTGAAATTTAACTGAATCCCTTTGCATATAGGAGAATTAATTGTTAATACACCACCTGAAATCAATACAATTCTACAATTATGAGAATCTAAAGTGACTTTTCTTTGTACTACTGTCACACATCTCCACATTTTACTTTGCGGTTTGGGTGCTAGACCTTGAACAACACCTATTACTCTTTGCTAGGCCTCAGTCAGTGTTGTCTAAGAATAATGCCCATAATGAACAGAATGCATTTAGATTCCCAAAACGTATTACAGGCCCTACTATGAGGTGTTTACTCAAGCATTTTAAGGTGATGTAAGGCACAAGTTTAACTTGCCTTGGAAATTCAAGGTATTGTTGCCATCCTTGTTAAGAGCCTAAATTTTTTTGAATGGTGCACTATTAATCAGTCTAGTTAATTATGCTCCTATACTACCTTTAATACTTTTGTGTAGTGCTTGAAAGAAAAAAAAGTGAATGCCATTGCATAACACCACTTGACATTTGATCCTATGCCTCGTATATTCAACATGTCAATACCCATTTCCGCTCATGTTTTGAGGCAGAAAAGCAATCTTACCATTTAAAAAGACCATGATAGCTGTAATCAAAATGTCGTGTGAAACTTCAAACCTAATCGCATGAAGTTAATATCACATATTTAGTTCTCCTAAACTGCTTCAACAGATGGCAAGTCGAACAACAGCTCCTATGATTCTTAATCTACCTGCATTGTTGCAAAAACTTCCTAAGGTTTTATTACATTTCCAAATTCAATACCTGACTTTAGCAGAGGGAAAATCAATCTAGAATTGAGCTTAACAACTTCAATGCAACATGCTGGTTTTTTACATTAGTTGTATCAAGATGCATTCAAGAAGACAATCCCCTTCAAACAATTCCTAAACCTAAACATGATCTCATTACTTGTCATATATATATTTTTTTGTGCCATCTACTTAAATATCATCAATAAATATGCACAGCAATGTCTTCAACAAAGATTTCCAACTTTGGTGTGATATTGTTAATTGTAGTATAGCAAGTTGTTTTTTTATTTTTTCCAACTCTTCATAAAGCTAAATAGAGTGATGTTTACAGCTCAGTTTAACACTACCCAAATGAGAACAACTATAGTCATTTCTTTATTCAAGATTCATATAGGCCCATTTTAGTAAGGATTGCACCTCTGCAAAAACATTGGAATATACTGCTTAAAGTGATAATGCAAGAGGAGATGGGAAATATCGATCTCTTAATTAGTCTTAACCCAACAACCAGCAATAACATTGAATCAGCAATTGGGCTAAATTATTTCTTAGTAATAATACCAGGTCTATCATTTCATATCTAGATGGTGCCGATTTTGTGTATGATGGACAATTCATTCTTTATAACATGGTCAATGACATTAAGATGGAAAATTAATTTTGTTCTCAAGAGGAAAGGAAAGAATAAGCAATAATGCTGATGATAATTCAAGCTTACAACTATCTCTACTATCCATAAGAGAGTCCTAAAACTATGGATAAGATCTTCCAGGTCACTACCCTTGGCACCCTTATCAACTTTAACTAGATTTGAGCATAACTCGTTAGAAAACATAGCATTACAGAAAGAAATTCTTTTCATAAAAGAAAGTAGGTGCAAGGATAGAGACTTCCATTTTTGCCACTAAAAATAATTTGGAAAAAATTCTATATCTATCCCTTTATGTTAAAGATACTTTATACTAGAGATAGAACATTCTTCATGCAAAGAAACTTAATAAAGTGACTAGCATGGTACTCATCTCGTTTTAATTCTACAATTGATCCTGAGAAAGTATGAACTGCCGTGTCGCAATTTCTTCCAAGTGTAATTCGACTTTTCTGCAAAATTATCATGTTAGCACATTCTTAAGGGTCCAGTGTTGTAACTTGGCTCTGATACCATATGTAACATCCCCGCAATACCTTGGTGTGGAAGTAGAGAAAAATGGGTAAATTTTTTCCATTTTTTTTCATTTAAAGTTTGAGCCATCCAAGTAATGTGCTTCTGAATTGAATGTCTACAGACATAGGGAATGACATGAATACTGAAAATCACACACATATATATAACTAACAAATCCAAACTTATCATTCAACCACCAAATTGTTCTTCTCATGAAATCGTGGGCATAAAATAAAAAACAAAGTTGCCAAGCATAAAATCAAACGATCACTCAACCACAGATCATTCTTCTCACTAAATCGTGGGCATAAAATAAAAAACAGAGTTGCCTAGCATAAAATCAAGCTATCACTCAATCCACAGATCCTTCTATTCACTAAATCGTGGCATAAAACAAAGACAGAGTTTGACAAGCATAAAATCCAAACTAAACATTTTGATTTCTCATGAAATCGTGGCATCAATAAAACTGAGTTTAGACAAACATAGATCCAAACTATAAATTTTACCACTAGATCAAAATCGTGACATATATAAAACATTTAATGAACAAAGCACAGATCATGCAAACCCCATATCGAAATAAGATAGCAGCATTTGACATGCAATCACCAGGTTGAAGAGGTCGTGGGCATATAGAACAGCTATTAAACAAAGCACACCTCATGCAAAACCCCAGATTAAAATAATATAGCAGCGTTTGACATGCAATCACCAAATTGAAGAGATTGTGGGCATATAGAACAACTTATTAAACTAAGCACAACTCATGCAAGACCCCAGATTGAACTAGTATGGTAGCATTTGACATGCAATCACTAGATTGAAGAGATCATGGGCATATAGAACAACTATTAAACAAAGCACAGCTCATGAAAAACCTCAGATTGAAATAATATGGCAGCGTTTGACATGCAATCACCAAATTGAAGAGATCGTGGGCATATAGAACATCTTATTAAACAAAGCACAACTCACGCAAAACCCCAGATTGAAATAATATGGCAGCGTTTGACATGCAATCACCAGATTGAAGAACCCCAGATTGAAATAATATGGCAGCGTTTGACATGCAATCACCAGATTGAAGAGATCGTGGACATATAGAACAGCTACTAAACAAAGCACAACTCATGCAAAACCCTAGATTGAAATAATATGGCAGCGTTTGACATGCAATCACCAGATTGAAGAGATCTTGGGCATATAGAACCGCATATTAAACAAAGCACAGCTCATACAAAACCCCAGATTGAAATAATATGGCAGCGATTTGTCAATGATCAGATCTAGGCTATAAAGCATTCACCAAAATCAACGAAAATCGTGAGCATCATCTAACAATGTTTAATCAATGAACAGATCCGACTATTAATGAAATCGTGAGCATCATATAACAAATGACCAGTTGTAGATTTAAGATTAACCCCCGTGCACTCTACATATCCAAGCATTGCATCAATGCATTATATGGATGTGAGCTTACACTTATGCATTGTACAAATCTACCCTAGCTTCAGTACGAATTTTATCTATGCAGAATTTAGATAACGCCCTAGACAGTTCTATTGGGGATAAAAAATAACAAAGTTACCAAAATGCAGAGTATTCCCATCGCGTGTGCTTCCACTGGGGGGTTTTTCTTCTGCCTTGATTCTCCTTTCCATGGATGGTGTCCTCTGCGAATTCACATTGCTACACCCTGCCGTCCAACTTTGGCTATTTCGTTTCTCACAAAACAGTAATACTGGGTTCGCCGAGCTCTGCTCCCCCTGTGGGAAATACCTCCCAAATTTTAAGATCAGATATGATAGCCAAAACCGAGCCAACTAAACTTGGGTTTAGCGCTCAGTCAATATTTAAAAGAAAATAATTTCACTTTTCACTTTTCACTCTTTACTCTTTGCTCCGACGGAGTTTTACTGCGACCACCTTTTTACTGCGACCAAGCCAGTTGGTGCGAACAAGTTGATGCGATCAAATTTGGTGCGATCAACTTTTCTGCGGTGCGATCAAGTTGATGCGGTGTGATCAAGTGGATGCGATCAACTTTTCTGCGATCAAGTTTGGTGCTTGATGCGACTAGATTGATAGAATATTATTCTTAGTCTAAAGACTTAAGAATTTTACAAATACTTTTCACCTGTGCGTAAGATGAAGTAAAATGACCACATTTACAAATCCAAATAACTTATGGAAAACATATGCCCAAATATGTAGGAATATTTGAGCGGAACAAAGTGCGGTAAAACCTGGAACTTTCACGCCGTGAGATTTTTATGGGTTCTTGTTCTTTTACTTATCAGTAACAGTAAAAGACATTTACAGAAGTAAATCTGGAAATATGAGCGGCCAAATAATCATGAATTCAACCACAAACTATTTCATATATTCAACTATGCGGAAATACAAAGTAATACAAACTTGTCTGTTACAAACTCGTCCGTCTACAGAGCTTCAGCTCTTCGGCTAAATCAAATGCACAGAAGCTTGAGCTTCAACTTCACTTTCTCATCATGAGTTCCTCTGTTCCTGTGTTCGTGTTCTCTTTCTATCTGTTCTGTTCGTGAACTAATTTACAATATGCATCTTCTATTTATAGACAACCTGAAGATTTGCTTCAGCATAAACCGACTTACTAGCCGACTTACTTTGCATTAAACACTGCAATAACTATCTACCTAACAACTTAGCTTCTGAAATAAATTCGACTGAGTTACGCTACCTACATGTGGACTTTTCTTCTTGTCAGACTGACAGACAAGATCGTGGGTTGTTCAGACTCTGACAGAGTCGGCTGGAGATCAAATACAGATCTGCGAATTAATTACATTTTCCAACACTCCCCCTTAATTATGAGCAGATGGGGATTTTTAAAACAAAACTTACAAAATGTTTCAGAGCTTAGACATGCTCTGTTCATGACAGAGTTCACTGTGGAGAACTTGTCATTCCAAGATAACTACGCAGATACTGGAATGTGTCCTTTGCCAATGGCTTTGTGAAGATGTCAGCAAGTTGGTCTTCAGACCTGCAAAATTCCAAACAAATTTCCTTGTCGTTCACCAACTCTCTTATAAAATGAAACCTTGTGTTGATGTGCTTGGTTCTCTTGTGAAACACATGATTCTTTGATAATGCTATAGCTGAATTGTTGTCGCAGAATATTGTTGTCGGTTCTTGATGGTTCTGTGACAAGTCTTTTAAGACTCTCCTCATCCAGACAGCTTGACATGCAGCACTTGTTGCTGCAACATACTCTGCTTCAGCTGAAGATAGAATTACTATGGGCTGTTTCTTTGAAGCCCATGAAACAACACCTGTACCAAAATGAAATGTGTATCCAGATGTGCTTTTCCTGTCATCTATGCTGCCTCCATTGTCACTGTCAGTGTAACCAATGAGTTTAAAATTTTCTGAAGTTGAATACATAATGCCAAGGTCTCTTGTGCCACTTACATACCTCAGAATTCTTTTACCTGCTTGACAATGTGAGTCTTTCGGTGACTCCATGAACCTTGAGATCAGACTTACACCATACATAATGTCTGGTCTTGTTGCTGTCAAATACATAAGGCTGCCAACAAGCCTTTTGAACAGTGTAGGATCTACAGTGGATCCTTCATCATCCTTGCTCAATTTTAAACCTGTTATTACTGGCGTTGGGGCTGTCTTGCAGTTAGACATGTTAAACCTTTTTAATACCTCACTTGAATACTTGGATTGTGATATAAAGATACCACTCTCAGACTGCTGAACTTCAATGCCCAGAAAAAATTTCATAAGCCCCAGATCAGTCATTTCAAATTCACTTTCCATGACTGTTTTAAAATCTGCTATACCATAATCACCAGTAAATATTAAATCATCTACATACAAGCAGACAATTAACATCTTACCTTTCTCATCGACTTTGGTGTACAAAGTCGGTTCACTTTCACTTATGTGAAATCCATTTTCAATGAGATAGGAATCAATACGACTGTACCAAGCTCTAGGAGCTTGCTTCAAACCATATAATGCCTTTTTCAGCCTGTACACTTTGTGCTCTTGACCTGGAACTTCATACCCTTGTGGCTGTTCCACATATACTTCCTCTTCTAGATAGCCATTTAAGAATGCCGACTTGACATCCATTTGATGAACATGCCATTTGTTTTGTGCAGCAATGGCCAAAACTGTTCTGACTGTATCCATGCGTGCAACTGGTGCAAACGTTTCATTGGAATCGATGCCGGGTTGCTGTGTGAACCCTCTTGCTACCATTCTTGCCTTGTGCTTTTGCACATTCCCATCAGCATCTTGCTTTGTCTTATAAATCCATTTGACACTGATTACATCCTTGTCTTTTGGTACATCAACCAATTCCCATGTTTGGTTTTTCTCAATGCATTCTATTTCTTCATCCATGGATTGTGCCCATACTTCTTCTTCTACAGCTTCTTCAAATGTTAGTGGATCATATATAGGGGAAAATAATGCAAACAGAGAGAATGAATTAGGTGTACCAGCTTCATATATCTCTCGCAGACTTCTTGTCTTCATCGGTTCTGTCGATGTTGACCCCGACGAAATGCTTGATGGAGTTTGTTGTCCTCTTGGTGTACTTGTCGGTGTAGCTTGAGCTGCTACTTGTGTCGATGGTCCTTGTGCTGAACCATGTCTTGGTGTCATGGGAGTCGACGGTGCTGCGACCGGTTGACTTACATGTGGTATTTGAACCACTTCCTCTTCCATATCATCATTGTCGATGTTCGACACAATCTTGACATTTGTGTCGACAGTTCTATCCCATGATTCATTCTCAACAAATTGAACATCCCGACTGATTATCACTTTCCTTGTGACAGGGT
>LPNX011120957.1:498204-561205 GCA_001517045.1 Pseudotsuga menziesii | reverse complement strand
AGTTTTGTTTCCGGAGGGGCCTTGGCCTTGAGCTCCTCACCCGGAGACGATTACAATAATATGCAAAATTACAAAATATTTTAGGGCATAAGAGAGGGATATTACATCCTTCCCCCCTAAAAGAAATAACACCGTCCTCGGTGTTTATTGTTTCTTCAATAAAACTTTTATTCTTCTCTGGAGTCATCTCGTCTTGCTTCGCCTTGCTCGGATCTATTCGATTTTATTTTTCTGATCTTTGTAGGTTTATAGGACCTGCATTTTTCCTGTAAAATAAAATCAGGTCTACCCAAATTTTCATGGTATGAGTCAATTCATCCTGAAACATATTTAGCAGTTCATTTGCAGCTTCATAACTACCTTTCAGTCCTTTCCAATAATCCATGTCCAAATTACAATTCAACTTAAACAAAGTCATAGATTCTCTTGCAATCTGCAATTTTCTAATGTTCATGGGTGTCGTATTACCCAATTATTTTCCATAATGCAATTGATACATTAACAAAACATGACTACAAGCATTGAAATCCCATTATATCAATAATGTCGTTCAATCAATACGTTACCTCATCGGTACTTGATTACCTGCAATGCACATACCTTTTTCTGCATTGTTCCTTTCTTGGATGTCCTCCACCCCAGCACATCAAGTGCCAACAGTACACTAAGTACCAACTCAAGCCACCCAACACAAGGATGATACCAACCCTTCGTGTATCTCCTCTGTGCTATTCAGGGTGCTTGTCATTATTCTTCATCCAAGCCACCCAACACAAGGACGATACCCTGTACCCCTCTTAGCGGTATCTCCTTTAGGGTGCTTCACCAAGCTGAGGCACTCCGTTCTCGTACACCTCCACAACGCCTAGAGGTTATTCTCTTCACAGAGTCCCCCAACTCATGTGACAGTCCTCTAATGTGTGCGGAACGAGTCTTAACCACATGTCTTACATCTAGGCGTCCCCAGAATGCATAATGGTCCCTCGCTGGCCCGGGGGAAACAAGGTAGATTTTAACCACTACCTCCATCACCACTCCCTCTTCTGGTGATAACTTTATACACATGAGTTTTAACTCATCATAGTCCTGGAGCTTTAGCCCTTTTTCATGGCCATAATTCCCCATGCCTGCAAGCACTTTATAGGTGGTCAGTATATCATCAATTCAAAGAACATCAAACTTTTACCATAAATCAGGCCTTAGCCCATTTCTCATTCATCAGTAAGATCCTTTCAGTTCTTTTAACACCAAAATTGATACATATAACCTCAGAAAATTGACAATGCAAACACCACCTTACACATTAACAATAATAAACTCAACATAAAGTCACAAGGGTTAAGTGTAACAGATATTACTATGTGATGGTACTAGCCATTTGTCCTACTATAACTAAAAACAGGTACTTCCTTCAATTGTCCCTTCAAACTTTTTGACTTACATGACCAATACCATGAATCACAGTACTTTTCAAAACCCTACATTTATGTTCAACTATCTCTGCTATCTACTTTTCATGTGTACGAGAAGTTCTAGTTGATGCAATACCTTCAATTAGTTGATTTTCGTAGATATGTAGTCATACCACATGATCTCTTATGTAGGGCATGTGTTCCAAGGTAACAACAATTTAGTTGTAGAGAATTTTGTGAATCTCTCAAATCCCACAACAATTTCAAAACAATATAACTAACTCTTGAATCTCTCAGCATATAAAATACTGTGTACTTGCTTATGGAGCATCATAAACGATTCTGAAAAAGATTTTGCAAAATCATTACATTTCGTGGAATAAAGAATTCAATATAACTACTAAACATAAATTGCATAGGCACACATTCTTAAAATGTCTATTCATTAGAGAACCACAAACGACTCCAGCATGTCCCACAAGATGCAGGTTATTGTAATCAACTTGAATCTATGGTAGAGAAGGAAAAACTCAATCAATCAAGAATACTCACCCTCTAACCAAGCAACGACCTCTCAACTAAACAATAAACAATAATGATGTTATTACGGAAGATCACTCCCCGTTAACTGCCTCCATTGATATAAGGGACCTAAGAATCGGTCATATGTTATTCACAAACCATCTAGTATATAAACACATTAAATTTGCCATTCTATTGATGTCGAGGAAAAATAACTTTGGAAACAATCATTTAATCGCGGAGATTATACATATCTCAAAATTCAAAACTAACCCAAAAACTAAGGTCAGCACATAAGGAGTTCGAAACCATCCCTCATTACAACTCGAAGCAAGATATAAGTTATAATCCTTGCTAATAACCATATTACCAGATTCTCTTCACCATACAGGGTATGGCATTTGTGGTCATTGTATTTGTTTACCTTCAGGCATTCATTCTTTTACCAAGTAACCATGACATTAATGTGCAGGTTATTAAAACAATATATCATGGAAGCTAATTTCAGATCTTCATACTTGAATAGGTACATATATATTTGAATATATCTACACACATATAATCAAGCTTTTAAGACATTCGCTAACCGCAAGCGTGCATACTAAAACAAAGAGATTTACGCATATTTTACTCCCGGAACGAAATCCAAATTCTGAGAAGTATACTACCTTTAGGTCATAAGTGGTATCGAACTAGCCGACTGTGTATCTATACCATAATTTCTGAATAATTACTAACAACAATTTCACCAAATCGAAAGTATATGACCCAACATTGACCCAACATTTCTTCTTCAGATCCATACAAGAACCAACGCGGGCATTAGGTCTTCCTACACCTGGACTCTGCAAAATTCTCAATAACAGTTACATATTTCGATACTTATCTTACATAAATTGGATTTCTTTTCATTTTTCTACAGTGCTTATGTCAAGTCTCTACTGCAACCAAAAACGAAATGCTAGATCCATTAATAAACCACACGCAGATTGGGTATTAGCAGTCGAAAATAACCTTCAATGTCATAAATAGTGAAAAATTCTTGTGTTCAGGCAGAGCGGCAATCAAGGTTACATTAACCAATTCAAACATTTTTCATCAGGAACTTTCAACATTCACTATCATTCCTTACAATTTGTTAAGACTTTAAACCGTAAACCCAAGCAACGTTTTTACGGATATATATAAACAAATTCAAACATTTTTCACTGGTAGCATTCAATCTATAAGGTAATGCATTTACCATGATTCTTTGTAATCCCATGAATAATTGAAACCATAAATCCCAACAAAGTTTTCTTTCTAGATTTGAAGCAAAATTAAATTTTAAAACACAAGCAATCACCAGATCTATACAAGATTGCAATGGCTGATCCCTACCAGCGATTTATCTCTATGTTTAATTCGAAAATCAAACTGAAAACACTAGCAACTACCAGCTGATAAATAATTCAAACCATATACATGTGTTTTCAAGTTTAATGCCCTCACCACGAAAAACATAGCAGAAATTCCCAACCCAACAAAATGTGACTCAAACCATCATTCGATATCTTCAAGAAATTCAAGACAACAGTTCTAGAATACAGGCCTCGGACTCTGAAGACCGATTAACCACATTCAATAAAGTGTGAAAGTGCAGCTATGATTTAGTCTTTCAGATGAATAAACTGAAAACGCAATTTAAAAAAAATAGAGCTTCACGTTTCCAACTCAAAAGGGAAATCAACTCGTTGATTTATAATAATATAAACTTAGGTATGTATCTTATACGATATACGTTTATATTCGATTTCCACATAAATAATCTTTACCCTTAGAAACTAAACTCTTATGCTTGCATAAATATACACTTAACCCCAAAAATTTTACTTATTACGACACACTACGCCTTACGGATCCAAAGCAGAGATTTATGCCTATAACAAAGTTCAAGAAATGATTTCTGGTGAAAGGAGACATAAGCCCCTTGAAAATATAAAAGTTAGCACAGCCAAAAGACAATGGAATTAATCCCATGCAGATTTTATTATTTCGGGTGCATTCAGAAGTCGACAAACATAATCACAGGCTATATTATACACAGGTCTATATTTTTTTTTGTCAAGCACATTTAGAAGGCGATCATGAGTCATACCTCGAAAAAAATCGCAGAGGATGCTACCTTCTGAAGCCCTGTAAGACATTGACTTCTCCTGCACAACTATAAGGTCGATAACCATGTGTATTGGGTACAACTTAAGGTACCTGAAGCGTTTTGAGCTCAATAGGCCCGAGCGTTTCAACCTTGCTCTGATACCATATGTAAACTACCTCTGTTACCTCAGAGTTAAAACCATTTAAGAAGTCTGCAATATAAAAAAAAAATTTAGAAATCTTTTACCCAAAAATATTTATACAACATTATAACAACATCATTATGTAAAAGAAAACAAGCATGCACAGCATAATAATAATACAAGAGTGAGACAACCATTTTCACGTGGTTCATCTCGTCCACGAGGCTACATCCACCAACCTATTTGTTCTTTTATTTCTTTATCAAAAGGCGTGCTTACAAAACTCACGGCTCATTCCTGGCCGGTTTTATCTTTCCTCGAGGCTCTACGTAGAGAGACACTTCTAACTTCAACAGCCCCCTTTTGGGCACATGGTGAACTTGAAATTTACTACAACAATTAGGTATCCCAATCGGTGGGTGTGTTAAGAAACTTTACCTTCTATATTACTCTTGAAGATAAACTTATATACTGCAATTGATGTCCCAGCTGTTACCCATATCTAAGTATCTTCTGAAGATGTCATTTATAATTCCTATGCACTATATTATCCTGGCAAAATGCACCAAAGTAATCCTATACATCGTTCCTTCTTCAGATCTTTACACTAACCAGCACCGACCTCGGGTCTACAATTACTCAACTATATAGTTTTCAACAAACACTTACACACATCACAGCCATAGGTCAGTAGCTAAATAGCTAGAGAATAAATCCAAAACGCAAAACCTAGAGATGGCATGCCCTTACGCATCCAACCACACAGTGAGGTAGATAGACAAAACACATCTAGGGTTTTCTCTAGATCGACACATGGGAAAGGCCCAAACGAAAACATGAATATTTCAGATCCTTGGGAAATAAAAGAGACCGATTCAGGTATAGGGTCAGTTGCATCTAAGGTTTGAAGTATTAGGAGATGCAACAATTGTCAAGATGCAGCGAGAAAATATTTATAAAAAAAAAACGTGGGTGCACAAAGCAAACTTTCGATTCTTGCATATGTCGGATGGCTGGATACAAGCCTGAGAACTGCCTGGTGAATCCTCTCAACCCCATATGCAGAGATAGAATTCATCTCAACCTACAGCGATTTGAAAGGATTGGCAAAAGCTGGACTGATAATGCCAATGCAATACACACAGCAATTGAACAGCTTGGCGATAATTTGACTGACAAAACGCCAATGTAAAAATACACAGCGATTGAACGGCTTGGTAATAATTAGACTGACAAAACGCCAATGCAAAAATACACAGCGATTGAACGGCTTGGCAATACTTAGACTGTCAAAACTCTAATGCAAAAATACACAGCGATTTGAGAATCTTGGACCAAAACGCCAATGCAATACACACAGCAATTGAACCCAGATCGACTTCTAAGCTGAGAAAGGTAACCTTGACCAGACCGATCTTCAAAAAAAACGTGAGCATATAAAGAGCAAAGGTCAATATTCAAACAACAATCAACCTGGATCATTAATCATAGATAAAAAAATAGTAAATCCAACGTTCAAACTCCCAGATCGATTTTTCGCATAGGTTATATAAAATAACCTTCAGACCCAAGTCGTGGGCATGCATACGCATCGATCTTTAGAAGACGCGTAACCGTTGACCACTAAATCATGGATCATATATATAGATAGACCCATTTAACACCAAGAATTCCCCAGCAGTGAAAAACAACCATAAATTTAAAGCAACAATTCAACCATGATCGCAGACGGAAGACATATCCGGCAAAAGGAAAAAAAAGGGGGGTTCAACGCAACTACCAAAATATTTTTCGGAGGTTTTTCTCCTCGGATTGATGGAGCAGAACCCAAACCAGTAAGAAAAATTCCCCCCGTCAAGAGAGCCTGATACATGATTAAATAAGGCTCGACNATTTTTCGGAGGTTTTTCTCCTCGGATTGATGGAGCAGAACCCAAACCAGTAAGAAAAATTCCCCCCGTCAAGAGAGCCTGATACATGATTAAATAAGGATCGACCCCCAGATTCCCCTCGATGTGCATGAATTTGAATTAATTCTGCCATCCCTCATGGTCAGGAAGTTTTCCCCTAAAATTAGCTGTCCATTAAAGTTACCGTTCTTCACTTATGGTGCGCAGAGCTCCCTTCATTTGAGGAATCGAATTTGCCTTCATTCTTTCCGNTTTTCCCCTAAAATTAGCTGTCCATTAAAGTTACCGTTCTTCACTTATGGTGCGCAGAGCTCCCTTCATTTGAGGAATCGAATTTGCCTTCATTCTTGCCGGGCAAACTCCCCTTTTGGAGATGTAGTAATCAATTGGGGGCATGCGCCCAACCACCCTTACCTTTTGTTTCCAGCAAATCACCCTAAATTAATAAGGGTAAATTATAGATTTATGTCCAAAGTCTTAACCCCTCATTGTGTTTTTAAGAAAGAATTAAATCATTATTCCGACCTTATAATAATTAAACATGTCCTTTTGACAAGACTTAATGTCTAAAAAAGGAAATGAATTCGTCATAAAGAAAAATACCCCTTGTCCTTCTTAGTCTATCATTCTATGATAGATTTCCTTATAAACCCATTATTCCCTTTTTCTCATGATGGATTTTTTTAATTTTTAATTAATCATGCCCTTTTGCCCAAGGACCCTAAATTACTTAATATAAATAAGGGTTTGTTTTTCAATCAGATTCTTTTAAAACTGAATCTATCATCACCTTCTNTTTTAATTAATCATGCCCTTTTGCCCAAGGACCCTAAATTACTTAATATAAATAAGGGTTTGTTTTTCAATCAGATTCTTTTAAAACTGAATCTATCATCATCTTCTTTGAAAGGACAGTCCATGTACTGTAGTGTACCACTTCCTCTCCATCGAGGAATTGTGCCTTTTCACCACTGCCTTTCCTCGTTGTAGGTCACTTAAGTCGTTAAAGGAAAAACTTGTTATATTTTTTTGTATTTACTTAGGTATGTCGAGCCTAAGTCTCTCTTATGGATTCCTTAATCATTGTTTTTATTGCTTTTATGCTCCCTAAGTTTTTACTTATATAGGTTGCAAGTTTTGTTTCCGGAGGGGCCTTGGCCTTGAGCTCCTCACCCGGAGACGATTACAATAATATGCAAAATTACAAAATATTTTAGGGCATAAGAGAGGGATATTACAATGTTTTTTATAAAAAAATCTACTCATGGAAACAAGCTTTTACAAACTTTGAGTGAGAAGAATTGATTGATTAAGTTCTCAATTCAATGAAAAATGATAAAAAATGAATATATATATATATATATAAGTTCAACATGGTATTTTAACTAAAATAAGTGAAGGTTGTTTTAAACAAAGACGTAAAGCCTTTTTTGTGAGGAAATATTTAAAATAATTTTATATAAGTTTAGGTTTTTGTGAATTTTAGAATATATATTCAACTAAGTTATATGGCTATTCTATATAACCAATTTGGATCCATCTAAACTCAACTCAAGATCTACCATGCATTAAGAAGGATCAAATACCCATTGGTGCAAACAATTTTTAATGTCACTCTTTTGCTTGATAGGTGTTCATTGAGATGGATTTCATCCCTTCATACACATGGTAGATGCAGAATATAGATAGATCTAGACTAGTTGCATCCTCGGGAAGCCACATTAGATCTCTAGATGATCATGACTATATATAGGATGTACGTGAAAGGGAACCTTCAAATTTTAATTTAGAATTAAGATTAGTAACAAGTTTGATTGATGAAACATGTGAATAGTAAGAAAGTAAGAGGATATGTATAATACATAATACATAAATTACAAAGTAATCAATCTAGATATATCTTCTTTAGCTTTTCTAATAGCCACTCAAGCTACTATTTTCATCTTTTCACATTGATCATATGAAAAAGAAGGTTGAAATTGAAGACCATTCAAATATTTAACTTGAGATATTGGAGTAAATGTTATACCTTGCCTCTCTTGCTTCTCGATATTAATAGTTCATTTCTTCAATGTTGATCCTTGTGACCTAATGATTGTTAACCCCATGGGAGTTTTAATGGAAGTTGTGTATTATTACTTATTTCAATTGGTTTAATAAGAAGAGTTAGAGGGCTTGATTCATCCCTTGAAACTCTACCATATTTATCAAATTTTATGAGAACATATTGGAGTGGTTTTGGGGGTAATGTTCCATGGTAATAAATAATTTGTTGTATATCTCTAAGAGCACCATTGATGAGTTCTTGATATATCCATATGTTCGATGTAATCCTCAGCCTAGCTCCAATTGCAATTAGTAAATCTAGTTCCAAGGATTCATCATCCATGTCCATATAATACAAGCTTCTTACTCTTGTAACAACATTCACTACAATGCGACACTTCATATTTCTTATACCTGTTTATTATGTTGTTGTACATCATAATTTGTTGCAAACAAATGTATGGCCTTATCAAATGTTTATTTTGTGGAAAAATCCAACGAAGTATGTCTATGCTGATATGCAATTTCTAGTATTTGACCATTGATAGTACATCCATAATGTTCATAAAAAAAATATCAATTTTTTTTTGTCATTCCTTTATCCATCTTACCTAAAACAATATCAAGGGTCACAATTTTTGTAATGAGTTCCATAATTCTTTTGCAATATATTCATATGCATATATAGGTTTATCCATGATAACTAACAACTTGATTTAATCACAAACCAATATAAATGGCCTTCCAAAAAAAAGAATACTATTTTTTTTAATCCTCTCAAAGTATTGAATCAATTTTTATCAATAGATTTCTTCCAATAAAAGTAATTTCATCTATTATAATATATTTTACATGTTTCATCTCTACTTGCAAGGTGATTAAACATTATCATTGTAAAATAGTCATCTCTTTGAATGGTATATGAAATATCAAATGAATTGTTGTTTCTAACATGCAAAAATACTTCTACCCTCGTAGGATCCCAAAGGAGTAATGGAATATTTTTTTATAGACTCTATTTTTCAGTGCTAACTTTAATAGCTCCAATCAAATACAACTTTCCTATACCTACACTTCCTTTGATTATCATATGTTGTGTATGTAATATCTCGAATTTTGGACCTAACACTTATAGGCATGTGCCTATTGATTATGATGATTATCTTCATTTTTTATTTTTATATTGGGTCGAAGACCCCATCGCATATGAACATGATTATTTGTTTTATATATTGGGGGTAAGCCAATTATTGATGATGTATCTATATATGAGTGTTTGTGTTTGGCGTGGACCCTAAAGCACATGATTGATGAGATGTTTTGTGTTGAGCGAGGAGCTCTAGCGCATATGAGTGATTGATGATTTTTGTTGAGTGAGAAGCTTTGGAAAACATGAAAAGATAAGATTGGAAGTGTTGGACATAATCCCTAGATCATTCCATGTTGATGTTGAGCATAAGCTCTCGAGCATCGAATCGTTGGCCATTGTATCTATAGGTGTATCATACAAGTAGATCCTAGCATTAGTGTTGAGCGAGGAGCTCTGGAATCGCACTGAATTGTAACTCCATGTTTAAGTGTTGAGTATGGGCTCTGGTAAGTGTTAGGGATTACTGAAAATAATTTAATGAATTGCGAGTGAAAATTAATCGAGATAAATATTGATCTCATCATACTTATTTATAAGTGATTAAATGAAATTTCAAATTTCTGTATTCTCATCAAAGTACTGAAGAGCTACCTTGTTATAAGAGGGAAATCCAACATGCAAGGATATTTAGAGTTTCCTAGCCTAGTAGACCTAAACCATATACCTACTTGACCTTAATGAAGAAGTGTCATTAAGTCTAGGGATCAAGGTATATGATGCCCCTAGACAAATGTTAAAAAAGTATTATAGTATTATGTACTTTATACATGGTATGTATAAAGAAGTAAATATATTAATTATAAATAAATGAAAGAAAGAAGAAAATCTCCATCAATTATTATTTATTATTTAATGATTAATAAATAGTATAATGTCTATGAAATTCCAACTATGAACCAGTAGAAAGTTACAAAGTTAAAATATTAATAATTACCCAAAGTAATAAAAAAAGGTTAAATGAAGAAACCAAGGTTTCTTGATTTAACTGTCCCTTTGATTGAAAAGTTTGTCTATAAAGACTCAAGTGAAGGAAAGGCTTTGGGTTCTAATTTGATCTAGGGAAATTATTATTTCTGCCTATTTTACTTTCAAGTGATTTCTTGGACAAACTTTTTTCATGCAAGGAAAGGAGAATTGATTTAAAACTGAATACCATTTAGGAAACCCTACCTTATGAGCTCTAAGCTACTTGCATCTTGGAGTCTAGCTTGAGGGGATCCGACCTTAAACCAAGAATGATTTTGGGTCTTGGTTGGGTGCAACGTGGAAGTTCCCGAGTGATTGAGTCATCAAACAGAGGTAAGATCTACATTGAATTGTTAATGCTAGTTATTTGAGTGTGTAGGTTCAGCCATTAACATAGCTTCAAGTTCACGTATGAAGCCCTAGATTATATGCTCTTTAAGAAAGGTAAATGATTTCAATACATTTCTTAACCCTATGTGTTTCATTTCTTAGTAATAATATGCTGGGGTATGTATTTTCTTTAATACTAAGTTTAGTCTATAAAATTTATTATATACTACATATTACCAAGGTTTGTATGTTTAAGTTGTTTTCTGTATTATTACAATTCTTGAATTAGGTTTACTATAACTAGGTTTTGTTTTCTCATTAAATATATATATTTCTCTTTAGGCTTTATCTCTCTGCTAACATATTGCATTTGTCAGCAGAGGATTACCTTAGCTTTCGTTAAAGAAAACTAGTTCAGAGGTACAAGTAACTATGTATAATATAGAAATATATATGTATAAATATTCAAATAGTTTTATAATTAATATACTAATTATATTACTTATAAACTAAAGTACATAATTAAATAATCTAACCTGAATAACCTAAGAACACACGAAAACTAAATCTAAGATAGAAAATCATTAAATACCTTCAAGGTCTATCTCAACAAGTATTAATTAAATATCATAACATTCCATTAGATAAACATAATCATACTTAACCAAACAGAAAAGGCATCATGAGCATCCATGTGGTCCAATATCAAACCCCTGTATTATTATAAATTCCATAGTTCTAATCTCTTAATCAAGTATTGCATCTCTTTAGATAACTCATTGTTATAAAATAGCTTATAGTCCTATTATTACAGTCACCCTTCTCATAAAACATAAAGTATTCAAATGTCTCATCTAAATCTACACAGCCAACGCATAAACTTAAAACAATTAATAATTAAAAACCCATTTTTCCAACAGAGGTCGCGACATCGATTCCTATGGATGTCCAGACCCAAGGCGAAAACAATAATAACAAACCATAGAATTTTATACACAAACAGTAAGAGAATTGTATAACCATCTATACACAGAACATGGTATACATCTAATGTATGCGAGCTGCAAATTCAAAAATACACCAAATTCTATGTAATAAACAAATGCATACCCTAACAGTGTGGTCATAAGACCGTAACTACATTCATGTCCTCGGCCAAAGTTATAATTTAACACACAGTATTTCTGAAATAACCCTACAGTAAATGTTGGCCATCATGGGTTCCCCACCCATTGCTCTGCACAGTCCACATCTCATAAGAACTAATAACCATAATTAAAAACCTACACTAAGATATTGTAGCACTGTGGGAAAGGCTCATGCCATTCACAGCGTGGCCTATACCCACGTTGTCAATAAATTACAATATAAAACTAAACAACATAATTATATACAGAGGATTTGAGATCATGTGAATTCCTTGTTATACACCAATCTTAACAAATAGAATAACGCATTATATTCATCTTATACACAGCATAAAATAATAACCACGATATTCAAATAAAAACAGTAGGTATCATGATTTGGTACATAGTCATCATTTAAGACCAAGAACCAAGTTACATAGGCATGCCAATGGGATAATGCACCATTACAAGAAATGGTGCAGCCCATGGTTAAAAGGCCCAAAATCAAAATAATATTTTACACACCCAAACTTATTTACACAGAGCTGAATGGCTTACGAGTTACTTCATGCCTTAAATGCCTTAACAAAATAATAAAACCCAAGTTTGTAATCTTAAGCGTGAAGGAAAAATCGAAACCCACAGCATAAAACCCCAACCAAGAAACAAATCCAAACGCAATCTTCCCAAAATGGCCAAGAGGTAGCAAGCATAGACTTGCTCACAGGCTTACCATGGCCACTGTGCAAACACTTTAGAGCCTATAGTGAAGTATGGATCCACCCCTCTTTCGCTACCCTGTCACTTGCAACCAAAATCAAATATGATATGGTTGAGAAGTATGGCAACATTACGAACCTTACAACAAAATAGTGTGTAGACATAAGAAACCAGAATGAAGCTTACCTTACAGCCTGAAGGTCACCTCCATGTTTTTTCCCTGCGTAGAGCCAAATTACACAAACCCCAAATGAGAAGCGTTTTGATAAAGCCATCATGTGCCAAAGCCCAAACTTTGGGCTATCATGAAATCCAAGTGCATTAATGAAATTAATGATACCAATCGGCTCCATTATCAAGCCAAAAACCCACTCTCCATGGTTTCAATCTCGTTGTATTATCGTGACCTCCCATCCAAAGCATAAAACCCTTTAGTATATGGCTCAACCATATGATAAATCACGCCACCCAAAACCCTTGCAATTTATCATATATTACAAGGTCCGTGTAATGTATGACCCATACATTGTTCTATCACCCAAAAACATTAAACGTAGGACTTGGACTTTAGTACGAGGTTTCATTCATACATGGTAGTTCGCAAACCCTAAGTCATAGAAAATACTTGTATCGCTTATCTCTTAAGTTTAAAACATGGGGTATATTCCCTAAGCTTAAGTGCTTTGAGAACCATGGAATATGGGATATGCCATGGTAAGTATACTGGTTTATTAAAGCCCCAAGTTGAAATCATTCCAAGATATAACCTATAAACAAAAGGAAGAGGAATGTTAGTACTTTTCATTAAATAAACTAAAGTATGAATACATAACGAAATAAAAATACAACATAGGCATTCCAGCCATGTTAATAAAATAATGAGAGGAGTATTTCACCTTGCTAACTAAGTAAGTAATGAAGTAGAATGACAAACAGTAGATATACTTTTAACCAATGTGTTTGAACACTCTTCAAAACTTTGTCGCTAGGTATAATCTGCATACAAGGAAAACAAGGTGCCTTAGTTCGATTGAACTTAGTAAGCTTGCGTGTCAAGTAATACTTTACCTCTCAAACTGTTATGGGAGAACGGGTCCCGCCATTCTTGCAACTTTGTTCCCACAAACAAAGTTAATTCAGAAATTGATAAATAACAAAGTAAAACAAGACGCTGAAGTAAATGAGGTTTTATGCAAATCACTAACATATCGATAGCATTGTCAAAAAAGAGAATAATTTAATGAAGGGACCTATAACATCGTAAGTAAAATGTACTAATAATAAATGACTGGAAGTAAAGGAAAGAATGTAAGGCCAGCTTACGAATAGATAGGAGTACAAGTAGTGTACGGGTATTCCATAAGACTAATAATGTTCCATTTAGGTAGTTTCCACTAGCTTGTAAATTTTTTTTTCGATTTTTGGGGACATTACAAGTGGTATCAGAGCCCAGTTTCAATACTAAGAGACCTATAGGCACACCAAGATATCACCGCAAAGAAAAAACATATAATATTAAATTTTGGTTTCTAACAGAAAATTTTCCTGTTATTAAAACTTTGTTTTGTAGTTACAGGAATTTTTACAGCACTGTTCAATTTATGAATACTAAGGAAGAAAAAAGTCATCAAGGGAATATGTCCACCCCCACTCTGGAAGTGGAACTGGTGGTAGAGCTAAACTCTGATGTTTTGAAAACTCTACACAGTCTTCAAGCTGAATTGAAAAGTTTCAGAGAAGACAACTTGAATGAAAGGAAGGAGCAACAAGCTATAAATGAAGGCTCACTGAGAAATATGATAGGAGGAATCCCGCAAGGTAAACCTACTCAGTCCACCAATAGATCCAAAAGAGAACCATACTATAAACACACCAGTAGCCCAAGAGAAGAAGAAAAAGAATGTACACCTGAAGCAACCAAAGAAAATCATCATAGTCCTTATAGTGGTGACTCACTTTCTCCGCAGAGAAAGAAGAAAAATAGTAAGGACAGTATTCAGGGGGGGTTCTAAAAAATAAGAACCTAGACCTATGAAAGTGAAGTAAACACTAGGGAAAAGGGTGAAGACTGGCTGCTCAGCATGAGTAAGTATTTCTAGGTTCATAAATATTCAGGTGAGATGAAGGCTCATCTAGCCATCTATAACTTGAATGGAAAAGAAGCAAGATGGTGGAGAGATTTAAAAAACACCAAGAAAGATGAGCTACGAGAAATATGCTGGGATATGTTCTGAAATATTTTCCAAGAAAAAAATATTTCGAAAAGGCTATTTGACCGAAAAGTGAAAGAATTTCATGAACTATGCATGGGATTCTTGACTATGGATGCGCTTATTAATAGACTTCTATATCTGTTGCAATATGTACCATACATCAAGGAAGAAAATGTAAATATCCAATAGTTCCTAGGATATCTTCCTCCTAGTTTTTGGGACATGATTGAATTTGGCATGCCTAAGACTTTAGCCACCACGCTGAACAAATATAGGCTCTGTTATGAGCATGGGTAGTTAAGGCAAGAGAACATGAACAAAAAATGAGACAATTCTAAGAACTTCTCTGATAACCACAAACCTGGGTCTAACCCACAGCCATATAGAAAGCAGAATAACAACTTTCAAGCGAACAAGAACTTTAATAAACCTGGTACAAAGCCTTATGTACCAGTTGATAATGTTAACAAACTAGTAGCAAGTGGGTCCAATGCTATCCCGCTACAGATCAAGTGCTAGAAATGTAGTGGGCCTCCTTATGCCTGATATTGTAAGAACAAGACTAGTGGGGTCTTGCATAATTTACAAGAAGAACCAACTATCGAGGACATAGTTGGAACACCCTGGATCTTTGCATTATTGGATGGTCAACAAGAATATCATCAAGCTACAATGGTTGAGATAGAAGGTAAGATCTTGAACACTTCTGTTACAATACTTATTGATCACAGTGCTTGCCGGAGCTATGTTGCACCTAAAATTATTGATATATGCAAACTAGGTAAAGCAAAACATGAAAAAAATTGGCTGGTTCAGTTAGCCATAGGTACGAAACATAAGGTTACGAAAATTGTTAAAGAATGTGAGGTAAACTTGAATGGTTTTCTTACGAAAGTAAACGTGAACATGCTACCTTTAGGATCGTACGATGTACTTATCAGCATGGAATGGATGGAACAACACCATCTCATTCTTGATTATTTTCACAAGTCTATCTTGTGTACTGATAGCTTAGGGAACCAAGAAAAGGTTCATGGCATTCCAAAGAAATTCTTTGTAAGACAAATATTTTCCTTACAAGCAAATAGATGCGTTCAAAAGGGCTGCAAGTTTTTTGGAGTAAACATCTGAGACATAGAGTCTGATAGGGAACAAAACATAGAAGACTTCCCTATTATTGAAGAATTCAAGGATGTGCTTCCCGAGGAAATTCCCATATTACCTCCAAAACGAGACTTAGAATTTTCCTTCAGATTGACCCTAGGATCAGTTCCAACCTCCAAATCCCATTACTGCATGAGTGCACCCAAGTTGGTGGAACTCAAACTACAGTTGTAGGAGTTGATAGAGAAAGGGTATATCCAACCCAGTGTGTCCGTTTGGGGAGCACTGATTTTGTTTGTAAAAAAGAAAGATGGTATGATGTGGATGTGCATTGATTACCGTCAGTTGAACAAAATGACTATCAAGAACCATTACCCACTCCCTAGGATCGATGACTTATTTGATCAGGTGGGAAGAGCCAGAATATTTTCAAAGATTGACCTGTAATCCGGTTACCATTAGGTATGGATTTGTGATGAAGATATTCACAAAACCTCATTTCGTGCAAGGTACACGCACTACAAGTTTGTAGTGATGCCGTTCGGGTTAACGAATGCACCAACAAACTTTATGTGTATGATGAACATAATATTCAATACATATCTAGATTAGTTTATCCTGATATTTATAGACGACATCCTGGTTTATTCCAATACTAAATAGGAACACGAAGAACACCTTCGCATAATACTTCGAGTGTTGCGAGAACACTATCTTTATGCTAAGTTTAGAAAATGCAATTTTTACAAACCACAAATATAGTATCTAGGTCACATTATCTCCGAGACAGGGATAGCTATGGACCGAGAAAATATTAAATCCATAAAGGATTGGCCTACCCCTACTAGTGTCACTGACATTAGGTCATCCTTGGGATTAGCTGGATGTTATCGAAAGTTCATTGAGAACTTCTCGAGAATTGCTTTCCCCATGACCACTTTGCAGAAGAAAGCAAGTAAGTTCTTATGGACCGCTAAGTGTGAAGAAAGTTTTCAAAAGATTCAGAATCTTTTAATGAATGCACCGGTGTTACGAATTGCGGATCCTGATGGGGATTTCATTGTTTGCATAGATTCAAGCAAGGAAGGACTTGGAGGAGACCTCTTGCAGAATGATCATGCGATATGTTATGAATCGTGAAAGTTAAAAGAGTATGAGAAAAATTACCCTACGCATGATCTTGAGTTAGCTGCCATCATCCATGCTTTGAGGATGTGGAGGCACTACCTCATGGGAAGGAAGTTCCTTTTGAAAACAGACAATATGATTCTAAAATACGTATTTGATCAACCAGATCTAAAGGCGAGGCAATCCATATGGTTGGATTTCCTAAGTGAGTACCATTTCTAGCTAAAGCATATTAAGGGTAAGACGAACAAGGCTGCTAATGCTTTGAGTCAATGAACTCATATGATTTTTTAGGTGAACTTGAGTTAAACTGATGTATATTTGCATCAGAATATTAGAGCGGCCAACGGATTTGACCCCTTCTATGTAGATAGCCTCAAGAAAGTCCAGGAGGACAGACTGTTTCAACAACAAAAATAATACAAGGTAGACGGATCCGGATTGCTATGGTCCAAGGATCGCTTGTATGTTCCAGAAGGAGGGGACCTTCAGTCTAGTATCCTCACAGAATTTCATAGGGCACCCTATGCAGGGCACCCGAGATATCAAAAGATGATATACGCTATCAAGAGACTTTTTTTCTGTCCTAATTTAAAGACTGACATTGCAATGTTTATTGCAAAGTGTTAGGAATTCCATCTAGTCAAAGACGAGCATCGGCATCCTACGGGATTACTATAGTCGTTTGCCATTCCAGAATGGAAGTGGGAGGTTATTGTCATGGACTTTATCACCGATTTACTGAAAAGTAAAAATCAAAATGATTCTATTTTTGTGGTGATTGACAAGTTTTCAAAGGTATCACACTTTATTCTTATAAAGTCAACCTACAAGGCCATGAACATTGCTGATATATTCTTGAAAGAGATATTTAGATTTCATGGGATACCCAAGGTTATTATCTCGTATCAAGATGTTAAGTTCACAGGAAAATTTTGGAGACATTTATTCTCTTGATTGGAGACGTGATTGAACTTCAGCACTCCATATCACCCACAGATAGATGGGAAAACAGAGAGATTAAGCCAAATTGTTGAGGACATGCTTCATATGTATGTCATGAACAACCCCATGAAGTGTGAGGATTACTTGCATCTTGTAGAGTTTACATATAACAATGGTTATCATTCTTCCACCAAGATCAGTCCCTTTGAGGTACTCTATGGACGGAAGTGTAGAACAACAGTTACTTGGGATAGCCGGGTGGATCGGCACATGTTAGGGACTGATTTGTTGATGGACTTGGAACATTTGGACAAGGTCGAGGTGAACCTTAAAGAAGCACAATATGACTAGAAAAGTAATGCTGATCAAAAAAGAAAGGATAAGGACTTTCAAATAGGCGATTGTGTTTACTTCAAAGTAAAATCCAAACGAAGCTCGTTGAGCTTGGGTAGGTGCGTTAAGTTAGAACATATATTTTGAAGGCCTTTTGAAATAATGGCCAAGAAAGGGCCAGTGGCTTATGAGCTAGCATTTCCCGCGCATGTAAGAGTCCACAATTTTTTCCATGCAACTTTCTTAAAGAAATATGTTTATGATACTAAACATGTTGTTGATTGGTCCCTATTACAGGTGGAACCTAATGGGGATTTTTTTCCTTAGCCCACTCATATTTTGGATAAGAGAGAGGTGCATCTCTGAAGTGCACCATAGTCCAATTGAAAATGTAGTGGAAGCACTTTGAGGTTGATGAGGCTACTTGGGAGAACGAGGCCACCATGAGAAAGGATTACCCTGCCTTGTTTCATGATATCGTTTCGAGTCCCTAGAACACTAGGGACAACATTGTTCTAAGTGGGGAGGGATGTAATATCCTAAATTTTGGACCTAACACTTATAGGAATCTTCCTATTGATTATGATGATTATCTTGATGTTTTATTTTTATATTGGGTTGAATACCCCACCACATGTGAACATGATTTGTTTTATATATTGGGTGTAAGACAATTATTGATGATGTATGTATATGCTTGTCTGTGTTGGGCGTGGACCCTAAATAACATGATTGATGAGATGTTTTGTGTTGAGCGAGGAGCTCTGCTACATATGAGTGATTGAAGATTTGTGTTGATTGAAAAGCTCTGGAGAACATGAGTACTTACATTTGTGTGGAGTGAGAAGCTTTGGAACACATGAAAAGATAACATTTGGAAGTGTTGGGAATAATCCCTGGATCTTTCCATGTTGATGTTGAGCATAATCTATGGAACATTGAATCCTTGTCCATTGTATCCCTAGGTGTATCATACAAGTACATCCTAGCATTACTGTTGAGCGAGGAGCTTTGAAATTGCACTGAATTGTTACTCCATGTTTAAGTGTTGAGTATGGGATCTGGTACGTGCTAGGGATTACTGAAAAGAATTTAATAGCTTCCAAGTGAAAACAACTCGAGAAAAATATTGATCTCATCATACTTATTTATAAATGATCAACTGAAATTTTGAATTTCTGTATTCTCATTAAAGTACTGAAGAGATACCACGTTATACGAGGGAAATCCAACATGCAAGTATGTTTAGATTTTCCTAGCCTAGTAGACCTAAACCATCTACCTGCTTGACCTTAATGAAGAAGTGTCATTAAGTCTAGGGATCATGGTATATGATGCCACGAGACAAATGTTAACAAAGTATTATATTGTTATGTATTTTATACATGGTATGTATAAAGAAGTAAATATATTAATAACATAAATAAATGAAAGAAAGAAGAGAAGCTCCATCAATTATTATTTATTATTTAAAGATTAATAAATAGTATAATGTCTATGAAAGTCCAACTAGGAACTAGTAGAAAGTTTCTAAGTTAAAATATTAATAATTACCCAAAGTAATTGAAAAGGGTTAAATCAAGAAACCAACGTTTATTGATTTAAATGTCCCGTTGACTAAAAATTCTGTCTATAAAGACTCAAGACAAGGAAACGTTTTCATGCAAGCAAAGGAGAATTGATTCAGAATTGACTACTAGTTAGGAAACCCTATGTTAGGATTTCTAAGCTACTTGCATGTTGGAGTCCAGCTTGGGGGGATCTAGATTTAAACCAGTAATGGTTTCGAGTCATGGTTGGGTGGAACATGGTAGTTCCCAAGTGATTTGGTTATCAAACAGAGCTCAGATATGCATTGAATTGTTAATACTAGTTATTTGAGTGTGCAGGTTCAACCATTAACAGAGGTTCAAGTTCAGGTATGAAGCCCTTGACTACCTATTCTATTTTCCTAGAGCAACTCTTGCTTAAGATAGGTAAATGATTTCAATACATTTCCTAACCCTATGTGTTTGATTTCTGGGTAATAATCTGTTGGGGTTTGTAGTTTCTTTAATACTAAGTTTAGTGTGTAAATTTTATTATATACTGCATATTACGAGGGTTTGTATCTTTAATTTGTTTTATGTATTATTCCAATACTTGAACTAGGTTTACTATAACTAGGTTTTGGTTTCTGGTTAAATATATATATTTTGCTTTAGGATTTATCGCTATGCTGACATATTACATTTGTGAGAAGGGGCTTACCTTAGCTTTCCTTAAAGAAAACTAGTTCAGAAGTACAAGTAACTATGCATAATATATAAATATATATGTATAAATATTCAAATGGTTTTATAATTAATATACTTGTACTTCTGAACTAAACTACTTATAAACTAAAATACATAATTAAATAATCTAAGTTGAATCAACTAAGAACAGATGAAAACTAAATCTAATATAGAAAATCATTAAAGACCTTCAAGGTATGTCTCAACAAGTATAAATTAAATATCATAACATTCCATTAAATAAACATAATTGTAATTAACCAAATAGAGAAGGAATCATGACCATCCATGTGGTCTAATATCAAACCCATGTATTATCATAAATTTCAGAGTTCTAGTCTCTTAATCAAGTATCACATCTCTTTACATAACTCATTGTTATAAAATAGCTTACAGTCCTATTATTACAGTCACCCTTCTCATAAAACATAAAGTATTTAAAGGTCCCATCTAAATCTACACATAGCCATAGCATATCATTAAAACAATTAATAATTAAAAACCCATTTTTCCAATAGAGGCCGCGACATCAATTCCTATGGATGACCAGACCCAAGGAGAAAGCAATAATAACAAACCATAACATTTTATACACAAATAGTAAGAACATCATATAACCATCTATACATAGGCCACACTATACATTTAATGTATGTGGGTTGCAAATTAGAAAATACACCAAAGGCTATGTAATAAACAAATGCATAGGCTAATAGTGAGGTCGTAAGACCCTAATTACATTCACATCCTCTGCCAAAGTTTTAATCTAACACACAGTCTTTCCGAAATAACCCTATAGTAATCGTTGGCCATCGTGGGTTACCCACCCATGGCTCTTCACATTCCACATCGCCTAAGAACTAATAACCATAACTAAAACCCTACACTAAGCTATCGCATCACTATCAAAAAAGCTCATGCCATTCATGGCATGGCCTATTCCCATGGTTTCAATCAATTACAATATAAAAAGTAAACAACATCATTATATACAGAGCATTCGAGAGTAGGCAAATACCTTGTTAAACACCCATCTTAACAAACAGAATAATACATTATATTCATCTTGTACACAACCTAAAATAATAACCACGGTAATCAAATAAAAATAGTATTATCTATTTTCATAGTAGGTATCACGATTCGCTCCATAGTCGTCATTTAAGACCAAGAACAAAGTAACACAAGCATGCCAATGGGATAACGCACCATTGTAAGCAATGGTGCAGCCCATGGCTAAAAGGACCGAAATCAAAATAACGTTTTACACACCCAAAATTATTTACACAAATCGGAATAGCTTATGAGTTACTTCATGGATTAAATGCCTTAACAAAATAATAAAACCCAAGTCTATAATCTTAAGCCCGAAGGTGAACTCAAAACCCGCAACAAATCCAAATGCAGTCCACCCAAAAGGGATGAGAGGTAGCAACTATAGAATTGCTCAAAGGCTTACCATGGCCACTGTGAAAACACTTTGGAGCCAACAGTGAAGTATGGAGCCACCCCTCTTTCGCTACCCTATCACCTGCAACCAAAATCGAATACGATATGGTTGAGAAGTATGGCAACGTTATGAACCTTGCACCAAAATAGTGTGCAGACATAAGAACCTAGAACAAATCTTACCTTATGGCCTGAAGGTCACCTCCATGTTTTCTCCTTGTGCAAAGCCAAATTACACAAACAAAAAATGACAAGCGTTTTGACAAAGCCATCGTGTGCCAAAGCCCTAAGCTTGGGGCTGTCATGAAACCCAAGTGCATTAATGGCCTTAATGATACAAGCTGGCTCCGTTATCAAGCCAAAAACCCACTCTCCATAGTTTCAGTCTTGTTGTATTATCATGACCTCCAATACAAAGCATAAACCCCTCTAATCTATGGTTCAACCATATGATAAATCACGCCACCCAAAACCCTTCCAATTTATCATATATTACAAGGTCTGTGTAATGTATGACCCATACATTGTTCTGTCATGCGAAAACATTAAACGTAGGACTTGGAATTTAGTACCAGGTCTCATTCATACTTGGTAGTGCGCAAACCCTAAGTCATAGAAAATGCTTGTATCGCTTATCTCTTAAGTTTAAAACATGGGGTATATTCCATAATATTAAGTACTTAGAGAACCATGGCATATGTGATATGCCATCATAAGTATTCTGGTTTATTAAAACCCCATGATGAAATCATTCCAAGATATAACCTGTAAATAAAATTAAGAGGAATGTTAATACTTTTCATTAGATAAACTGAAGTATGAATGCATAACGAAATAAAAATATGACATAAGAATTTTAACCATGTTAATAAAATAATGAGAGGAGTAATTTCACCTTGCTAAACTAAGTATGTAATGAAGTATAATGACGAACAATAGGTATACTTTTAACCAATGTGTTTGAACTCTCTTCAAAACTGTGTTGCTAGGTATAATCTACATATAAGGAAAAAGAGATTCCTTAGTTCGATTGAACTAAGTAAGCCTGCATGTCAAGTAATACTTTACCTCTGAGACCATCATGGGAGAACGGGTCCCAGCACTCTGCCCACTTTGTTCCCACAAACAAAGTTAAGTCATAACTTAATAAATAACAAAGTAAAACAATGCACTGAAGTAAACGAGCTCTATGAAAATCACTAACATATCAACAGTATTGTCAAACAAGAGAATAATTTAATGAAGAGACTTATAAAATCGTAAGTAAAATTTACTAACCATAAATGACTGGAAGTAAAGGACAGAATGTAAGGCTAGATTATGAATAGATAACAGTACAAGTAGTGTACGGGTATTCCATAAGATTAATAATGTTCCATTCAGGTAGTTTCTACTAGCCTATAATTTTTTTTCTGATTTTTTTGGGACATTACAATGTATCAACCCTTTCTCTATAATGGCTACGGATAATATCAAATCTATTTGTTGTTGAACTCATAGACTCTCAAATGAATAAGGGGTTGCATGTTTATTATTAAGAAGGGAATTCAACGTCATCCTCTGAGAAATGAAATGAATGGCACTATTGGATGTGCCTCCATCGATAAAATTACTATTCCATGAATACATAGAATCACGATCCCTATGTCCAAGTATCTCAAAATCATTATAATTTAGAACTTTATTCTTATACAATCCACAAATGTTCTCCCACTCATACTCCCTATAATCTCTATGGGGATTTGATACTTTTTTCTCTTCGTCAGATTCCACTGTTTCAGCTAGAGTTAATGGATTGTGATCAACATGTGTAATGTCCCTAAAATCTAAAAATTAAAATAAAAAAAATTATGGACTAATAAAAGTGCTAAGATTTTAAGGACATCTTTTTTTTTTACTGTAGAATAAAAACTTGGATAAAGAACTAAGCCTAAGTTCTGTCGCTGTTTTCCTTCTTGTATGATTTAGGTATGATGATGATGTTTACATGTCACTATTCTGTTTTTTGATGCGCTTGTAGTTTATGTACTTGATTATCTAGTTGAATAATGTTGTTGATCTTATGTTGTTCCTATTTTTATTTCATGTTACATTATGTGTTGATTATTTAATTACGATGAAGATGTTGACTTACCTCTATATGTAAAGGGGTGGAGTGGTGGGATTTTTCCTTATCGACTTACTCGAAAAGGTAAGGGATCCTATGCTACTCGTCTTGCTTAATTCATTGTGAACTAATGCATGTGTACCTAATTTGTTTTAGGTGAATTTTCCTATAAACGTAGGCTCATGAACGTGATGGAACAGAGTCATAATATCTACAGCTAACTAAGTCTTAGCGCTAAAGGTTTGGTCAAGGAACAATACCAAATCCTATGGTCAAACTAGAAGAGGAAAGGGCTCTAAGCCTAATGTAAATGTGTGTTGGTAAAATATGGTGAATAATGTTATATACTTTTTGATCAAAACTATGTGCATGTTTGGACTATGGTATTGATGTTTTAAAACTTTAATGTTTGTTGTAAGTTCTTTAAGGTATACAATCATGGAGGGTTTAATCTATTGCATGCATATGAAATCGAAAGTATGGACGAATTTAAATAATTATATGGAAAGAGTTTGAAGTCATACTATAGGCATATGATTTTTTATTTGGGAGAAGTTGGTGGTGATACGAGCGCATACAATCCTCCACGTGATGAACAAAATTCAAGCCTCACGCCTTGTGCTAGGATTTTGTTTTCCATTTGTTTCGTTTTTTGTTTGGTGTTCAGGGAGGTTCATGCTCTAGAAATTGGAGTTGTGCATACCATGGATGGGCTTACAACACTGGTCACCAAAACCTCGACAGGTATGCCATCATTCTGTATGGTTCAACTCTGTAGCTTTTGTTTTGTTTTATAGTTTTACTGCATACTTCTCATTATTTTTTGTTTTTGTTTGTTGTTGGTTTCGGTAGTGCAGGTGCTCTGTTTGAAGGAAAATGATTTGGTTGAATACACAAACATCTAGGTAATCCCATGTAGAAAAATGGACTTTGCCCAATTTTTAGTATTTTATGCTGCTACAGGGTTTCGATTGTGGGTCTCGGTAAATGTTGATATTAATGCTTAATTTCTTCGCTGTAGGTTTTGGTTTCGGGTTCTTTCATCCTGTTTGGGCATTTGATACGACTGTGCAAACAATACGTGTATAGCTGTATAATGTATAAATGTGATGGTAAATTTTGGGTGTGCTACAAGCTGTGTGATTTCTAGTTTACCATTAGCTCTGTAATGGATTTTGGGTTTAAATAAATTTTAACTCTAATTTTTCTTTGTTTACCATGACCTCTATGGAAATGGATGCATTTATAATTGTTTCCAATTCCATTGCAAGCAATGGTAGTATGATTCTATTATATAGCTATTATGGTTGACTGTGGAAAATATCGTGGGTGTTTTAACTCCTATTGCAATTAGTTTGAATGATTTTTCGTTTATGGTTTAAGCTGTGTTAATGGAATTATTTGATTCTAAATGTAGATAATTTAACTTTATTTAATGGATAAGAGGCAAATCCCTTGAATTTTATGAGGTTTTAGTTTTCGTGGGTGACTATCATGGCTTGGACCAAACCCTGTTTGTCAAACACATCCTGTGTGTTGTGTTTTATAGTTTTGTTTTTAAATGTACATGATTATGTTATTTTGTTTGTTGGATTGGATACTTGGTTGTATTTCTACATGAATTTCTTTTTTTGTTTACATAATTTAGCACTCGCACATGAGCTCTTCATGAATTCAATTGTGGTTCGATTTTCTTGGCTAGGGTTTAAATGTTAATGTTGTAGTTTATTGTTTTAACATTGTAAATATAATTTTACCTATTAATAAATAAGTCAGGTTTATTAGTTTTGACCTTGGATTGCGTGGGTAATTGATTTTTGATATTTGTTTTAACATTTGGTTTGTTAATATATATGTGGAAATTATTATTTTTATCCTTTTAATCATTCAACGCTCATTTAGGTGAACCTTATGAGATTGGAAACTTGGTTCATAGTTCTATTTGTTACTGTAATTAATTAAACTAGTTGCATTGATAAATTTGGGTTGGAAAAGAAATGGCAGGCCGCCCATCGTTAACAAGATTTGATTGTTGGAGAGGTGTATGTAATGTTTATAAGTTTTTTCATTAATTTAATAGTTTATGGTTTTTATGTAGATATGATATATGAAATCTACGTCTTCGTTTTGCTGGCAAATGAAATGTGCCAACATTTCGTTTATTTTATGGATTTGAGTTTGGACTATAAGTGATTCAATCCATGGTTTGAATGTTTATGAATATGTATTTATTGTGTATATTAACGGTTTAATTGAGAAGAGTTTATTTAAGTTGTTTGTAGTTAGCTACTTCTTGTTAATATCTATTTTATTTTTAAATAAGGTCATAGAGGTGTACAAGTTCTTTGTAAAAAAAATTAAGGGTTTTTGTTTTAGAGAAAAAATACTGACTAAGATATGGTCATTAGTTTTATCTAGAAAGTAGCGTTTAAATCTAGACTAAAAAATTCTAACACAAAATTCTAAACTAGTTAGATATAATTCTAAGAGAAAATTAACAGTAAAATCTATCTAAGATTTTAAAGGGTGAGTTTCAATTTAAAAAATGAAACAATATTGAAACATATATTCAAGCTCAAAAGATAAACTTGCAAAGAATAATAACTATAAGCACACCTTGTAACCATAATTAATATAATTGGTAAATGTAGAAACCTCATACCTGCACTATTCAACTTGTTAATGGCTAAGAACCCTACACACCTAAACTCATAGAATTAATAAAACCCTAGTTACTTCTCACCTTAAATATGTTAACCAGATAACCTTGGAACTAGCATGTTCCTCCTAACCATGATCCAGAACTATTCCTAGTTCTAATCCAGATCCCCCTGAGCCACGAATGATTTTAAGGAACCATACTTATTAAAAAGTGTATAAATGTTGGCGAAGATTACTAATTCTTAAAACAACAACTAGAAAATGATTGGCAATATTTTTTCAAAAAATATTTTAATTTCCAAGGATTTTATATCGTTTATAGAATAATTTGGTGATTTTTAGGGTGAAAAATTTTTACCCCATCAAAATTGGGTGAAAGAGGGCTTCAAAAGATGAAAATGGTGAATCTTTTTTTGGAGAAAAACATGGAAAAATAGCCCACTTGGATAAAATTCACCTCTAAAATTATCCCTGCCCTGAGCTCCGAGCTGGCTCCAACATGCAAGTGATCTAAAAATCCTAAAGGTGAGGCTCCTCTTATTTGGAATATGAGGCTCTGTATAATAATGCTTGCTTTCAGGAATGGTCTCCAAAAATATTTTTGTACTAATGATTAGATCCCCCAATCCTTCACTTGGCTTGGTTATTTATAGGAAATCTTAAGGGGAAAGGGGAGTTGTTTTTAAAACTTTAGTTAGATCAAAAATCCATTATTTTCTTGAAAATAATCTTTAATTGATTTATGTGTATTTAATAAAAAAAAATTTTAACTTGGGAACTTTTTACTACTTCATAATTTGACTTTAGAATTGAATATTGATTTATTAATTTTAGTAAATAATAAATACATAGGCTCTTTATTTATTATTTTAGGTATATTTATTTCTTTATATATATATATAATTACTTTTTTATTCATAATATATATAAACTCTACATATTATCTTTAATATTTATTTATGCAACATATAATATAGTCTCCTTTAATTGATGCTTCCCTTAGTTTATACCATTTCTTTCATTCAAGACCTTAGGTAGGGTTAGTCAACTAAGTTAGAAAATTCTAGATCCTCTTTGCATGTTGGATTATGTCGTATATTGTGGTATTTTTTCCAGTACTTTGACAAGAAGTAGATTTGAAATTTCATTTAATCAACCCAAAATAAGTAATATAAAGGTCGCTTCTATTCAGATTCATTCTCACTCAACCCACTTAATTTCAGTAACTCCTAGCGCTATTCAGAGCCCAAGCGCAATGCAAATAAATGGGAGTTTCACTTAGTGCAATTCCACAGCCTCTCACTCAACACTAATGCTAGGATGTAATTGTATAATACACTTAGGGATACAATGTCCAAGGATCTGATGCTCGAGAGCTTATGCTCAACATTAATTTGGAATGATACAGGGATTATGCCCAAGACTTCCAATCTCATAACTCATGTATTACCTAGCTTATGCTCAACACAAAATATCATAACTCATGTGCTCCGGAGCTTACGCTCAACACAAGATTTCATAACTCATGTGTTGCATAGCTTGTGCTCAAGTCAAAATCTCATCAATTATGTGTTTCAGGGTTTACGCCCAACACATTATAGAACTCAATCATGCATTCATTCTTCTGGACATTTCATCACAATAACAATCTCAGTATATGCATTAAGGTAAATCAACGACAATAATCCTTGTCCATTAGGGTCCATGCCCAATGTATACAATCGCATACATGACAATAAAACATATGCATTGGCTTAAACCCAATATATCTAACTAATCAATATAAATCATGAGCAGTGGGGTATTACGCCCAATATACAAACATAAACATAAAATTTTATTTTATCAGTTTGATTTTGGACTATATGGGATTCTATCTGTGGTTTGAATGTTTATGAATATGTATTTACTATGTATATTAATTGCTTTATTGAGCATAGTTTATTTAAGTTGTTTTTAGTTTATTTTTGAATAACGTTATAGACATGTACAAGTTCTTTGCAAAACAAACTTAAGGGTTTTAGTTTTAGAAAAAAAATTGTTGAGAGAGATCCACTTCTTAGTTTTATTGAGAAACTAGGGTTTAGATCTAGACTAAACATTTCTAACATAAAATTATGAACTAGTTAGATATAATTCTAAGAGAAAATTAACCCTCGAATCTATCTAAAAATTAAAAGATTGAGTTTCAATTTAACAAATGAAACAATCCTCAAAACATAATTCAAACTGGAAATATAAACTTGCAAAGAATAATAAATATAAGCACAACTTGTAATCATAATTAATATAAATGGTAAATGTAGAAACCTCATACCTACGCTATTCATCTTGTTAATGGCTAAGAACCCTGAACACTTAAACTCAGAGAAATAATAAAACCATAGTTACTTCTCACCTTACATATGTTAACCAGATAACCTTGGAACTACCATGTTCCTCCCAAACATGACCCAAAACCATTCCTAGTTCTAATCTAGAACCCCTCGACATGGATCCAACATGCAAGTGATCTAGAAATCCTAAAGATGAGTTTTTTCTTATTTGGAATATGACGCTTTGTACAATAATGCTTTCATTTCTAAATTCTCTCCAAAACTATTTTTGGAATAATGATCATATCCCCCAAGCCTTCTCTTGGCATGGGTATTTATAGACAATATTTTAGGAAAGGACAGTTATTTTTAAAACTTCAGTTAGATCAAGAGTCCATTATTTTCTTGAAAATAATCTTTAATTGATTTATGTGGATTTAATAATTATTTTATTTAACTTAGGTACTTTTTACTAGTTCTGAATTTGACTTTAGAATTGAATATTTATATAATCATTTTAGTAAATAATAAATACATAGACTCTTTATTTATTATTTTAGTTATATTTATTTCTTTATATATATATACAATTATTCTTTTATTAATAATATATATATATATATATATATATATATATATATAAACTCTACATATTATCTTTAATATTTATTTGTGGATCATATAACATAGTATCCTTTAATTGATGCTTCCCTTAGATTATACTATTTCTTTCATTCAAAGCCTTAGGTAGGGTTGATTAACTAAGTTAGGAAGCTCTAGAAGCTCCTTGCATGTTGGATTACCTCGTATATTGTGGTAGTTCTTCGAGTACTTTGATGAGAAGTAGATTTGAAATTTCATTTAATAAACTCAAAATAAGTAAGATAAGGGTTGGTTCTTTTCAAAGTCATTCTCACTGAACACACTTAATTTTAGTAACTCCTAGCACTGGTCAGAGTTGAATCTCAATGCTAATAACTGGGAGGTACACTTAGTGCAATTCCAGAGCCTCTTTCTTAACACTAATGCTAGGATGTACTTGTATAATAAACCTAGGGATACAATGGCCAAGGATCCGATGCTCCAAAGATTATGCTCAACATCAATTTGGAATGCTCCAGGGATTATGCTCAACACTTTCAATATTATAACTCATGTGTTCTAGAGCTTACACTCAACAAAATATTTCATAACTCATGTGTTCCAAAGCTTGCGCTCAACACAAAATCTCATAACTTATGTGTTTCAAGGTTTACGCCTAACACATTATAGAACTCAATCATGCATTCAGTATTCTACACATTTAATCACAATAATCATATCAATATATGCATCAAGGTAAATCACAGAATACATCAAGTACATCATAGTACGACAATAATACTTGTCTATTATGGTCAGTGCCCAACATATACAATCGCATACATGATAATAAAACATATGCATTGGATTACACCCAATATATCTAACTAATCAACATAACTCATGAGCAGTGGGGTATTACACCCAATATACAAACATAAACATCAAAGTAGATCATGGGAAACGAGACTCATGCCCATTATAGTTAAGGTCAAAATTTGGGATATTACATTCCTCCCTGCTTAGAACAACAATGTCCGAGTGTTATATGGACTAGAAATGAAGTCATGAAATAAGGCGGGGTAAGCCTCTCTCATGGTGGATTCATTCTCCCAAGTGGCCTCATCGTCTCCAAAGTGCTTCCATTGCACTCTTAGCTCGACTATGGTTCACTTCCTGAGCTGTACTTCTCTTTTGTCAAGAATATGAAGGGGTTCAGGTACAAACTCCTGTTCAAGTTCCACTTGTAGCGAGAACTAATCAATAACATGTTTAGTATCATAGACATATTTCTTCAATAAATATGCGTGGAAATCATTATGAACATTTATATGAATAGGTAAATCTAGTTCATATGTCGTTGGCCCTCTTTTTGACAGTATTGCAAAGTGTCTACAAAATCTTGGTGCCAACTTTCTGCATTTTCCCAAGGTCAATGATATTCTCTTTGTTTTTACTTTTAAGTAAACATGTTCTATGATCTGGTAATATTTATCTTTCCTTTTCTTATCTGCATAATTTTTCTGGCAATCTTGTGCTTATTTGAGGTTATGTTGTACTTTGGTGACTAACTGTTCTGGGTCCTTTAGAAAGGTTGTCCCTAACATGAGTCGGTCCACTAGGATATCCCAAGTAACTGGTGTTCTACACTTCCAACCATAGACTACCTCGAAGGGACTCTTCTTGGCATAGGTCAGGTATCTGTTGTTATTTGCAAACTATGCGAGGTGCATATAATCCTCCCACTTGGTGGGATTGTTCATAACATACACTCTAAGCATGTATTAAAAAATATGTTTTACCCATTTTGTCTTCCCGTCTATCTATAGGTGGTAATAATTACTAAAATTTAACCACATTTCTGAGCCAGAGAATAAATATCTCCAAAAGTTACAGGTAAACTTTGTATCTCGATCCGAGATGATTTCCTTGGGTATCCCATGCAATCTGAATATCTCCTTTAATAATATGTCAGCAATGTGAACTGCCTTATAAGTTGACTTAACTGGGATAATATGTTCCTATTTAGATAAATTTTCAACCACTACAAATATGGAATCATTTTGCTTCTTTCTCTTTGGTATACTCATAATAAATCCATACTGATAACCTACCACTTCCATTCCAAAATAGGTAATGGTTGTAGTAGTCCTGAAGGATGTTGGTGCTCATCTTTGACTAGATAACACTCTTAGAATTTGGAGATAAATAATTCTATGTTGGTCTATTACTTAGGCTAAAATAAATGTCTCTTCATTGCTGATATCATCTTTTGATATCCTAGAGGCCCCATGTAGGGCTTATGATGGAATCCATTAGGATGCTAGAACATAAAATATCTCCTCCTTCTGGAACATACGATATCTCTTTGGACCACAATAGTCCAATCTCGTCTACTCTATACTCTTTTTGTTGTTGAAACAACCTCTCCTCCGAAATATTTTTGAGGACTTCAACATCGAAGCGATCAAATCGGTTTCACATTCTGATCCTATCGTGCAAATCAGAATCGGTTTGGCTTAAGGTTACCTCATACAACATATGAGCTCGTCGAATTCACTAATGGAAAATGAGATATTAGTGACCAAAATATGCATATCAATGACCGCTTTTGGTTTGGAGATCGTTTGTGGCTAATTTACGGTCTTTAATTACGTGACAAAATTGGTCATTTTTATTTTGGTAATTTATAGCCTGTCGGTTGGTCATTACTTTGGTCATATATTTGAATCAATGACCAAATACATGACCACATTTATGACCAAACTAATGACCACATGACAAACTAGAATATGACCAAATTTGGTCGCGTAATAAAAGACCGTAAATTAGCCACCAATAGTGTTTTTTGGTCATTGATATGTGATTTTTGGTTGTTTTTTTGTCATTTATATCTCATTGTTTGGTCACACCTCTCTCAATTTTTCTTCATTTTATATGTGAATTTTGGTCATTAATCTCATTTATTGGTCACTAATTTAGTCATTTTTAGTCATTTTATGTGTGGTTACTATATTTTAGTAGTTTTAAGGGTGTCCATTATTAATCAATATAAATTAAAAAAATAATCATACATTATTTATCATCATCTAATACACATGTAAATTATGCAATGTCACATTAATTAGTTAATTACAATACTTATAAATAATATAAATTACAACCATATAAGTTTTAAACCTCATAGATTATATTATATGAAATGTCAAGTATTACAATAAATATGATTTTTCTTAAAAACTATCTCCATATAAATTTACATGAAAATCATTTAGTACATCATTGAATTTTCAAAATATTACAATGGCTAAACCATCCCACTTGTACTTGGTTGCTAAGCCATACTTAGATCTTACGACATCTTCTAAACCATACTTAGTAGCTTGAAACCCTTAGCCACAATCCCTTCATACTCAATGGAAAATATTCAGCAACAGGCTCTTCATAATCAATGTCCCACTTTCTCATGTTTTTATCTGTGCACATGCTTCTATATCTACACTGCACATGATTCTAATCTTTTCGAGCTTTCTGAGCTTTGTATCTGCATATGTGTCTCTGTATTCGCACTGTAACAACCTCCCTCCTCATGTTGTTATAAATATTTTAAGTAAGGTTATCTACAAACAACACATGTTAAGCAATAAATTTTGCTTCTGGATAAAAAGAGAAAACAAATAAATACAAAATCTAAATAGTAATTTCACAATATTTAACATGGAAAAATGAAACAATTCCAACAAACAACAAGTGTACTCAAAATGCATAAACATTTAGAACCATCATACCTACAAATACATGAACATGAAATACCCCTCCATAAGCCCTAAAGATCAATGGAAGCATTGCGCAAAGCAAAAAAAAGTTGGATACTGAGCGTAGAGTTATGTTTAAGCCCTTAACTTTACAAGCTCAAAATAAAAATCAAATAATCTATAAGAATATTATTTTTCAAGCAGCCCTCATAAATCTACTAACATATAAAGGGAAGCTATTCCACTTTGAGAAAGGAAAAAGTGGTTCAACCTACTTGAAAAGGGGATCAGCTTCCTCCCAATGAATCCCTTGTCTTGGAATATGAGGTTACAACAACATTAAATGGTGAGCTGTCGAGTGGATATTGAGTGCCCAAAATTATAAATACCCGAAAATAATAGCTTTCTGGCTATTGAATCTAAGAATATCTGTATTCCCTTGCTCAAGTATCAAAATTGATTATGTTTGTGTGTTCTAAACAAATACTAATGGATCCTAATGCTTTAGAGATACAAAAAAACAATGCAAAATGTTTCTAATTCAATTGTTGAAAGTAAATGGTTCAAATTAGAGAAAATCATGTTATCATAAAATAGATTGAAGGAACATCATTAGAGAACAAGCTTAGGGCCTAAGATGTTAGAATGCAGATGGTTTCAGAAAATAAAATTGGTGTGCAACCATAAAAAACAAGTGCAATCCTACTTTTGAAGTTGGAAATTCATTCACGTGGACCAATATAGCCATACGATCTAGAAGTAGAAGAAATTCCCTTTGAACCAATTCGAATAATCTTTGAAAATCCAAAATCTGCAACCCTTGTAGTCATGTTAGAATCAAGCAATATATTGCTAGGATTAATATGCCTATGTACAATGGGAGGACAACAATCATGCTGAAGATAGCATAATCCCTGAGCCATTCCTACTGCAATTTTGTATCTTGTCATCCACTCAGTGAGCATGTTCTCTTCTTTTTTCCCATGCAAAAGCTCATCCAAACTTCCATTAGGCATGTATTCATAGAGAATAAGAGTTTCCTCATTATTCAAAAACCAAACAAATAATTTAACCATGTTCATGTGCCTGAAAATTCCTAGAACTTCTACCATTGATAATACCCATTTCATTGGTTTCACACTCTCTTTCTTGACTCACCATAGTGTTGATGTAATTGTAACTTTGGAATGTATTCACTTGTATTTCTTATCTATTGTAACCCGATGTTTATTCCAGGATGTTATTATGTCATGTCATGCCTCGATGTTTCGATCGGGAAGATATATAATGTAAACAAGTCATGTCATGTCATTGTGGGTAACCCTCCTATTGTCTAATGGTTAAAGTCCCCACAGTTCGGGGCACTAGGGTTATTAGACTCTCCTAAATAGGTCGGCCCTAGTAGGGTTTTATTCATGCCATGATTAGTATAAATAGAGAGCTAGACTCTCTATTTAGCACACATCACAAAACACACTCAAGTGTAGCACATAGTTGAGGAAGGAGAAGACATTGGGGCTAGACAAGAAGAAGGTTACTATTGTCGGGAGAGCATCTTACTGTTTTTGGGTTTTACCTTTTGTGTTGATTCTATCTCTGAGGAAGTTGCAAGGTTTTCTCAATTTATGGTTTCCCGAGGAAAAACACAGTGTTCATTGTCTCTTATGTTTGATTGATGTACTTGTTGTGCTCTCACTTTAAGATCCTAACATAATGCTAGCTTGAATGTTGAAAAACTAACATGGTATCAAAGCTAACCTGAGAAGAAGAAACTATGCAGCTATGGGAACTAGGGCTTCCTACTTTGTGGATCTCTCTCCATAGATTTTTAGCAAAAGAAGGTTGGAATAACTCTCCTCCCTAGGGCGCATCTTTTTGTCGAAGTAGAATCCAATTCTGAAGTTTTTCAGTTTTGGACCCAACACTGCTGCCGAAAATTAGGGATTTTCACAGAAGAGGAATGTTTTAATGAGCCCAGGATTGGATTGATATCCTCCCCAAAACTGAAGTTAGGGATCAATTTCAAAGCATTTGGTTGGACAGAACTCCGGAAAAGCAGAACCCTAATTTGGTCCTGAACGAGCTCTGCAGGATTTCAGCTCAAAACCCAGATCTGACATATTGACCTGGTAAGATGTAAAATATTTTGTATTTCCATTTGAGTTTCCTAGTTAAGATGTCTCATCATTCCAAGCTTGATGAAAAGCTTGAGGGAGATGATAACTTCGGAGCTTGGAAGTATAGGATCTCCCTGGTCCTGGAAGAGAATGAGTTGGACTCCCACATCCATGAGGAGGTTCCAATTCAAAAAGGGAGATGAGGCTAAGGCCTTACATAAGAATAATTTGCTTATGGCAAAGAGAATCATTGCTGATTCTATCAAGGATCATCTCATACCACAGGTGTCCTCCCTAAAGACACCTAAATCTATGTTTGATGCCCTAACCAAACCGTTTGAAGGGAAGAACATATACCAAAAGATGACTATGAGAAACCAACTGAAGAATGTGAAGATTTAGAATGCAGAAACAATCTGATCTTACTTCACAAGAGTTTCTCAGATCAAGGAACAACTAGAAGCAGTAGCTGAAGAAGTGAAAAATGCAGAGATTGTGATGACTAACTTGAATGTTCTCCCTAGATCATGGGACTCTTTTATTCAAGGGATCTGTGCTAGAAAGAAATTAGTAAATTTCAGCAAACTATGGGAAGAGTGTTGTCAAGAAGAATCTCGGATAGCATCTCGAGAAGAAAATATGGGAAGTGAAGACCAAGCTCTCACGATACACTCCAAGTCAACCAAAAGAAAATCTCATCACTCCAGAGGTAAGCACTCTCACAAAGATAACACTAGAAAATATTTGTCTAGGATCATATGTTATACATGTGATGAAGCAGGGAATTATGCAATAAATTTTCCTAAGAAACAAAATAAGAAAAGGAGCAACAAAAGAAGACATCATGCTCATGCTGCAGAGGATGATGAACCATCCAAGAAAAGAACCAGATATGAAAGTGAATATTCTTCAAGCGAGGATGAATATGTTTTGATTTCCACTCTCATAGAAAACATTACTCATGGAAGCAATGATTGGCTCATAGATAGTGGGGCTTCCAAACATATGGCAGGATTCAATAAATCCTTTGTGAGACTGTCAGAACATGAATCACCTCACAAGGTGAAGCTAGGAGATGACTACCAATATCCAATAAAAAGTAGTGGGGAATCTTCCTATAAGCTAGATTCTAGAAAGTATCTAACAATGAATGAAGTATTGTTTGTGCCAGAACTCAAGAAGAACCTCCTCTCCATATCTGCATTAGATGCAAAAGGAATGCGGGTTGCATTCATAGATGGTCAAGTCATCACGTGGCCAAAACGAGAGACTATCGATTATGTGGTGGTGATTGGAGAACCATAAGGAGGATTGTACAAATTAAAGGGCCATCTAGAAAAAGCACTAGTCCATGACATAGTAGAGCCAAGTGAAGTTTGGCATAGAAGGCTTGCACATATGCATTATAGAGCACTACCTATTGCCAGCAAAGTTGTTGAAGGTCTTCCAGAAATCCAAGAAAAACATGATGGGGTATACAAAGGATGTGGGAAAGGAAAGAATATAAAGAAGACATTTCCAAGCAGTGAAAGAAAAGCAAAAGGAATCTTGGAAATCATCCACTCGAATGTATGCGGTCCTATGTCATCAAACTCACTAAGCGGGTATACATATTATGTTTCTTTTATTGATGGCTTTTCTAGGAAGACATGGGTTTACTTCATGAATAACAAAGACGAAGTATTCAACAAGTTCAAGGAATTCAAAGCCTTAATCGAGAACCACACTGAAAAGAAGATCAAAATAAGATCAAGACCTTTCGATCAGATAATGGTGGAGAATTCACTTCAAATGAATTCAAAGAGATATGCAAATAATCAGGGATTAAGAGGGATTAAGAGGGAGTTTTCCACTCCTTCTAATCCAGAACAGAATGGGATTGCAGAAAGGAAGAATAGAACTATCATGGAAGCTGCAAGAGCAATGCTTCATGATCAAAACCTTCCTATGCATCTTTGGGCGGAAGCTACCAGAACAACGTTGTATGTATAGAACTGTACTCCACATAGAGTACTCGAGAACAAGACTCCTAAATAAGTCTTCTCTGATAAGAAACCAAAATTTAGCCATCTCATAATATTTGGTTGTCTTGTGTACATACACATTCCAAAAGAGAAGAGAACAAAATTAGATCCTTTAGGAAAGAAGGGTACATTTGTAGGATACTCTGAAAGCCCGAAGGCTTATAGAATATATTTCACAGGATACAAGAATATTGACATTAGTAGGGATGTGACATTTGATGAAGACACAGCTTACAAAAAATCCAGAAGGAGACTTGCTGAAGAACCTGAAGAAGCATAAGCACCGAGAATTCATGATACAATCATGAACAAAGAAACTCAAGAAGAAGATCGAGAATTTGAAGAACCAAAAAGACCAGTAGATCCACGTCTGGAGAAGAATCCTCATAAGAGAAAACCTGCTTGGGTACTAGAACTTATCCAAGGTGCTGAAAGATATGGGACTCCAGAAGAAAATCATAGAGAAAGAAAGAGGACCAGATCCTGCTCCAGATATGTAGCATTACTATGTGATTTCATTGATAAAGAACCTTCCAGTTATGAAGAAGCGGCAGAATGGAAAGAATGGAAGGATTCTATTATCGAAGAATATCAATTGATCATGAAGAATGATGTTTAAATGTTGTCCCAAGACCAAAAGGGAAGTCAGTTGTAACTTCCAAATGGATCTACAAGATCAAGCATGCTGCAGACAGTAGCATTAAAAAATATAAGGCAAGATTTGTAGCTCGAGGTTTCTCTTAGAAAGAAGGAATAGATTATGAAGAAAAACTTGCACCTGTAGCCAGATACACTTCCATCAAATCAGTACTTGCTTTGGCTGCAGTGATGAAATGGAAGATACACCAGATGGATGTCAATACTACTTTCTTGAACGATGTAGTGGAGGAGGAAGTATATGTAGAACAACCACTCGGTTTTGAGACACATGATAGGGAGTCTCATGTGTGCATATTGAAGAAAACCATGTATGGTTTGAAATAGGCACCAAGGACATGGGTATGGCAGAATTGATAGCTTTCTATCCAGTTTGGGATTTACCAAGAGTAAAGCAGATTCCAACCTTTACTACAAGGTTGAAGATGGCAACCCAATGATGCTTCTACTGTATGTAGATGATTTATTTGTGACAGGTATGGATGGGTCGATTGCTAATACGAAGAGAAAGCTTGTTACTGAGTTTGGAATGAAAGACTTGGGTATGATGCATTATTTTCTAGGTATGGAGGTGTGGCAGAGTGTGGATGGAATGTTCCTTGGACAAGGGAAGTGTGCATTAGAGATCCTGAAGAGGTTCAAGATGATGGACTACAAGCCTATGGCCACACCTATGGAATCGAACCTGAAGCCATTGAGCGATGCTTCATCAAAGTTGGTTGATTCCACAATGTATCATCAGATGATTGGGTCCTTGATGTACCTGATGAACACAAGACCAGACATTTGCTTTGCTGTGAACACCTTGAGCTAGTTCTTGACAGATCCAAGAAATGTTCACTTGATTGCTGCAGAGCATATTCTGAGGTACCTGAGGGGTACAGTTGATTATGGGCTCAAGTACGATGTGAATCAGAAGATTAACCTAGAAGGTTATGTTGATTTAGATTGGGCATGCAGTGCCATCGATAGGAAGAGCACTTCAGGGTGTTGGTTTAGTATGGGATCATGTGTGATCTCTTGGTTTAGCAGGAAGCAATACTATGTGGCACTGTGTACAGCTGAAGCAGAGTATGTCGCAGCTTGTTCAGCTATTTGTGAGGTAGTATGGCCGAGGAATCTATTGTCTAATTTATTTGATCTCCAGTTGGATGCTACTTGTATACATTATGACAACCATAGTTGTGTGAAGTTGTTGGAGAACCCGGTGTTCCATGACAAGTCGAAGCATATCGATATCAAGTATCACTATATGAGGGATATGGTGTAGAAGGGAGCAGTGAAGCTCTAGTATGTTGTGATAGATGATCAGATAGCTGATGTGTTGATGAAGACATTGGCCAGAGTGAAGTTTGAGTACTTCAGGGAGAAGCTTGGTGTTCTCCAGATCGATGTCCCTTCCAAAGAGAAGTGACGAGTCTGGAAGCCATTCTAACAAGAAAGTCAGATGTAAGGGCTGAGCCATTTTGTCATGGTGAGAGGATTTGGTTCCTTCCATGTCAGATATGAGTGTTGAATGCCACTTTTGGGAATGGAGGTACCTGGTCAGTTACCAGGAACACTCAGTCCGAGACTGAGATAGCCATTCTGACGAGTAGGTCAAATGTAAGGGTTGAGCCATTCTATCATGGTTAAAGGATTAGGTTCCTCCATGTCAGATATGAGTACTGGCCATTCTGACGAGTAGGTAAGATGAAGGGAAAATACCACTCTCTAGGATAATGGAGGCACCTAGTCCATTACCAGGTAGCTCAGTCTGGGACTGGGGGCCATTATGGTGAGGGTGTAGGATTTGGTTCCTACCAGGCCAGATGTGAGTGCAGGCCATTCTAATGAGGGTGTAGGACTTTGTTCCTACCAGATCAGATATAAGGGAAACTACCATTCTCTGGGAGAGTGGAGGCACCTGGTCCATTACCAGGTAGCTCAGTCTAGGACTGGGGACCATTCTGGTGAGGGTGTAGGATTTGGTTCCTACCAAGTCAGATGTGAGTGCATGCCTTTCTAACGAGGGTGTAGGATTTGGTTCCTACCAGGTCAGATGTAAGTGATGAATCCTTTTCACAGATGATAGTGATGTCTTGTCATGCTAGTGAATGTGAGTGCTGGGCCTTTCTGATGTGATTATAGGTTCCTACATGATTATATGTGAGTGTTGGGTGTGCCTTTCTTACGATTAGGTCAGATGTAAGTGTTGGGTAGGCCATTTTGATGAGTAGGTCAGATATAAGTGATGAAGAAGACCTACATGATGGCTAGGCCTACAACCAGCATGAAAGAAGGTTGGCTCTGTAGAACTTCTTGTGACGAGAAGAATCATGAGATAGCACATATGATGATGACCAGAGAAGATCCAGATTGAGCTATGATCCAGATCCAGTTATGATGACTCCGAGAGATCTAGATCAAGTTATGATCTAGATCCAGCAGTGATGATCTAATCCAGGGATGATGATCCAGATCAAGTGATTATCCAGATCCAGTGATGATGTCTAGTGATGATCCAGATCCAGTGATGATGATCCAAATCAAGTAATGATCCAGATTCAGTGATGATGTCCAGTGATGATGATCCAGATCCAGTGATGATCCAGATCCAGTGATGATGATCCAGATCAAGTGATGATGATCCAGATCAAGTGATGATCTATATCCAAAAATGAAGATGGCATGAAGATAAATATGAATTGAAGACGAAGATGACTTGGAGATGCAGATGATGAGAAGATCCAGAGAAGAAGACCAATGATGAAAATTGTGTCGATAGAATACCTTCCTAGTTAAGAGGGAGTGTTGATGTAATTGTAACTTCGGAATGTATTCACTTGTATTTCTTATCTATTGTAACTCGATGTTTATTTCAGGATGTTATTATGTCATGTCATGCCTCGATGTTCCGATCGGGAAGATCTATAATGTAAAAAATTCATGTCAAGTCATTGTGGGTAACCCTCCTATTGTCTAAGGGTTAAAGTCCTCACAGTTTTGGGGCACTAGGGTTATTAGACTCTCCTAGAGAGGTTGGCCCTAGTAGGGTTTTATTCATGCCAGGATTAGTATAAATAGAGAGATGGACTCTCTATTTAGCACACATCACAAAACACACTCAAGTGTAACGCATAGTTGAGGAAGGAGAAGACACTGGGGCTAGACAAGAAGAAGGTTACTGATGTCGGGAGAGAATCCTACTGTTTTGGGGTTTCACCTTTTGTGTTGATTATATCTCTAAGTAAGTTGCGGGGTTTTCTCAATTTATGGTTTCCCCAAGGACAAACACTGTGTTCATTGTCTCTTGTGTTTGATTGTTGTACTTGTTGTTCTCTCAGTTTAAGATCCTAACATAATGCTAGATTTAATGTTGAAAAACTAACACATAGCTTCTTCACAGCTATGACTTGACTTCTTGGTATTTCATCCTTGTAAACTGTACCAGCTACTCCAATTCAAATCATTTTACCTGGCTTTAAGCTCTCTAAAACCTCTTCTATTATGAATTTGATACACTTGAATGAGGTCATCTTCCATGGGATTTGAGGATTCTCTTTTGTCATGCATCGCTTTCTAGATACTTAACAAATATAGTACTTGCGGAAACATCTTATGCCAAGTAGGAGAATGGTTATAGCTAGAACAATCGCCACTACTAGCATCCAAGTCAGATCAGTATTCTTAGTGGCATGAAAGTAATTTGAGGAAGGGTTAAGTCCATTTGAATTCATACAAGGAGATTCTATCAGGGCTCCATCGCAGAGGCCTTGGTTTCCCACGAAATAGCTAGTGGTAATGTTTCTGAAAATCCCATCTAAAGGAATAGGGCCAATAAGATAACTAAAAGAGACATTAAAGGATTAACATAATGCAATTTTGAAAATCTAGGGGAATCATGCTAGTGAGAGCATTATGAGACAGATCAAAGTTGGCTATAATGGAGATACTTGCTAGCTCAGTAGGGATCACCCGAGTCAAGTCATTTTGGCTCAAGTAAATGGTATAGAGATTTTGGAAATTGATAATTTCTTTGGGAATACTACTTGAAAATCTATTTCCGTGAAGTTAAATGTTGAATACATAATTGCAATGTTCAAAGGAAGGAAGCATGCCTGATAAATTTGAGAAAGCTACTGAAAATATTTGTAGGCTTAGAGAAGATGAGATATTTGGAGGAAGGTTTCCTTGGAGAAAATTATGATAAACATTAAGTAATTGCAAACTAGGTGAATTTAAGAGATCGAAAGGCATATTCCCACTAAAATTGTTATAAGGGAAATCCATGTAATTTAAGTTTTGAAGCTTTCCAAGGCCTAAAGGAATGTGACCACTAAGATTATTATGGGCCATATGGACCTTATAGAAAGTCGCACAATTTGTAATATTGTGAGGGATTTCTCCACTTAATTGGTTAGAGAAGAGGATACACCTTTCTAATTTGTTGTATGGACATAGCTCAAAGGGGATGGGTCCTGTTAATTGATTAGAACCTAGAATTTTTACCCAATTGTTCAGGAATGATTCCCGATAGGAAATTTTTCCATATATACAAAATTTGTAGACTAGGAATATCAACAGCTCCCTTAGCAATTCCTCCCCTGAGTTTATTGTAATTTAGGTTCAGTAATGTGATATTTCTGAGCATCAAAATATTTTTAGGAATATGTCTAGTGAGCATGTTAAGAGATAAATACAATTGCTCCATGTTTGCAATATTTATCAACTACCATGGGATGAATCGAGTAAGCTTGTTATTGTACAATATCATTGTCTCTAGCCTCTTTCACTTCCCCAATTCTACAAGAAAAGGCCTGATTAAATTAACATTTGCAATATGCATAAACTCTAGCTTTGACATGTTACCCAATTTCCATGGAATCCAACCCTTTTAAATATTGGACCCAAGCTCCAAATGCCTGAGCTGTTGTAACTTCATAAGTTATGGAGGGATTTGACCACTAATGCCATTTCTTGCCAGACTTAGGTACTCTAGTATGGAAAAATTCACCATACTATATGGGAATGATCCCATTGAAGTAACTCCCAACATAGTTTAGTATCTGCAGATTAGCAAGCTTGGAAAAATCACATGGAAAGGGCCCAGTAAAGTCATTGTTGTAATTAGTGAAGTTCACAAGGTTTTTCAACCATGAAACTACCCTAGGGAAGGATCCATTGAAGTAATTATAGTTGATGTTAAGGCTTGTTAGACTGTAAATCCTAAAAATGGCTTCTAGCAATGTCCCATAAAACGGGTTGTCTCCAATATTGAAGCTCAAAATGTGGGTAAGCAACTGGACTTCTTGTGATACTGGTAATGTTCTAGTGAGGTTTTTGCTTGTCAGATGTAGTGCCACCACCCTAGACTTGTTATTACATGTAGTTTCAGTCGATGAACAAGGAGACACATACATACCATTGACTCTAGATTTCCAGTTTGAGAGTTTTCGCAAGTTGGCCACAAGGCCTGATTTGAGTTCCAATAGGGCACTGACCTCCTCTGACACCTCATTGATAAATACAAACCATGAAAAACAAATAAAAAATAGAACTTGAGGATTCTAACCCGCCTTATTTTTGGCCTTCAAACCCATCATGCCAATCCTAGGATTTTCCAACTTCTTTATGCTATTCTATCTCAAAAACTGTGATATATATGCACTGTATATACAACCTTCCACGTTACAAAGAGAAAGATCAATAGTTTCACTATTTCTTTCCAATACCCACTTCATCAAAGTTCTCCACCTCCTTTTCCAACTATTCTTTGGATCAGTGCTGCACCACCAACATCTCTTTCTACTTCCACAATCTTTACACATCCTCACTAAATATACCCACATGCCATATCACAACACTGGTCAGTTTTCACAAACACGACTTCATCTGAAGGTTTCCATGCATTTCCTACCTTCAACAATAGAAAAATATAGTTCTCTACCCTCACCATAAACCACTCTCCTCAAATATTGACACTATATATACTTTCTTCCATACTGCACTCTATTCTGCCTGAAAAACCACCATATATTCATAGTATATACCCCATACGAAACCTGGAATGCACCACTCAAATTGTATGGAAAATGAGAATTATTTACATAATTCTCTGATATGAAACGGCTATATACCGAATATGAATACCATAATTATACCTTCAATACTCCATTAATTCGATAACATGTACTCCATTGATTCAATCTGCATTACAACCAATAAAACATGAGAATTCTCCCATATACAACACAGATTTTTCTCAAAAACAATGAGGTAGTTTTTGAAGTAATTTGATTACAACAACCACTTGAAGTGTGTCATCACCCTACATAATTAAATTAATACGTTTTCTATGAGATCATATGGAAAAAAACTCTTATCATATGGGCATGCTCTGGACTCCACATAAATCCCATAAAAAGTGTCCTTGCTTGGGAGCTCAATGAGGGTTTTAATTTAGGAAAAACAAAATGTTGAAGTTGCTAAACATATTTTGGGACCTCTAATATACTTTTAGCATCCCATAGAATAATAAACTTTCAGTTTAATGGAGACACCCCTTTTGAAAGATTAGTGACAATGAGAAAACCTTATCCTTTCCAAAGTATGATTGTATTATGGCTAGAAATATATCAGCTGACTATCATATTTATTGTATTTTTTACTGGGGAAGTGCTCGATCATGTTTTCATTTCTAGACTTGGTAATTATGTTTGAACATAAATAATATCATGATTGTGAGTACATCTTCATAGAATTCGCATGCACATGTTTTGTGACTATTTCATTTTTTATACAGAATCAAAATCATCCTAGAGGATGTCACTAGGGTGTTGTTGTTTGGAGATGCTGAAATTCTCATCCTTCCTTTTGAAAATCATTCTCATGGTGTTTGACCTATATGGACATATTCCCCCCACCTAGGATGTAGAAATGAACTTGACTCAATTATAAGAAATGGTGCATGGATCTCAAGGAGTGCATAATAATGCATGCACAACATTTTCTAGTTGGGGCACACTAAGACTAGAGGTTCTATCTCTGCAAGGAGGACATAATTCTCTACATTGTTTTTAGGGTTATGGATTCCTTATGTAACATGGCACTCCACAAGGATGGTTTATTCCTTTTTTAAACCTTGTCATTCTTATTATATAAAAGACAAGCAAGTATTCCACTGAAATGGTCATAGATTTTGAGTTTAGAGCTATGAATTGTCTTTCTCTCTATTAATAGAGTACAAATTCATGATTGAGTGATTTGGATTTGTAATAATTGTCCATGTATTTATAGTGATGAATTTATAAGATCTATCCCTTTGGCTAGGAGGGTCGCATACGTAAATTTGGCATTTGAAAAGGTTGTGACCTTGACTTGGATTATTATTATTATTGTTACTATGATAGAATATAGCATTCATTTTTTGTGGTTTTGGTAGGATTTTATTAGTATTAAGTTTCCTAGTTTTACGGTTTGAATTCTTACTGCAAAAACTTCTTACCATGTGTTAAAAATTTAACATGGTATCAAGGTTGCATATATCAAATCTTTCAAGAATCCATGCATGTAAAAGGCTACTTCCTCTGAGAGATAGTTTCTATGATGACAAATATTAGGTTTCTGATTGAGTTTGATGATCCGTGATTCATTATCAAAGGTCACAACCCCTTAGGGAGTACCTTACAACCCTTAGAAAAATGAGGTTGTAAAAAAAAAAACATCATATACAAGACTAAGGCTATGTTTCAAGATATAGATCTATCCTTGCATATTTATGGAAAAACATGAAATACAATTGTCTACATTCTAAACATGTGTCCTCATGGAATATTGAAGGACAAAACAAAAAAATAAGATTTTACTAGTGAGAAACCATAAGTATCACGCTTTAGCATTTTTTGTTTTTTTGTGTATATTCATAATCCCGATGAGAAGAGATCTAAGCTTAAGCCCTCTAGCATGAAGAGCATCATTGTTTTAGAAAATGAATACTCCAAGGCTTATATAATATATCTTAGAACACTATGGAAGACAATGGTTAGACAAGATGTGAAAAAACATGAGAATGCATAGTCCTCTAAGTCATAAGAGCCTCCCATAGACACAAAAGAGGGTGAACACATTACATTTATTTGAATGAATTTAGAAAACATAACACTTTGGAGGCCTGCAACACTAATTGGATAAGTGCTATGGATTTGTGCTTATTGGATAAGCCTATCCAAATTTGACATTGTTTTATCTGTTGATTTATGCAATGCTAATATCTTATTTGCATTACTATAAGCAACGGGAGGAAAACTAAGAAATAAAATATCGAAGGAAAGACTCGAGACCTCTATTGTCAACGAAGGTTTGAACCATGTTTCGCACAAACCCTAATGCCATAGACGGATCCAAAGAAAGTGAAAAATCCACTTAATAATATATAATGGGATTTGGATTAGTGCTCAAAATCCCTTTGCAAAAGTGAAAACCTTAAAATATAGTTGGCCGTATTAATGTCTAGCTCATGCACAACCACTACTCAGTATTTTAATATAAGAGAGAATCCACAAAAATTTAATTAATTTATCCCTAAAGGACCAATATTTTAACCCTAGATTGACTCAATTGTAATATTATTTCAATACTTATTGTGTAACTTAAAATAAAAATCTACGAATTGTCCAAATCCCTTAAGAACTGGAAAAAATTTAGAAGAAATTGACTTACCTGGGAAGAACCAGAGAATTTTAGCTCTATAACTAGGGATGTCCTTGCGTGCCTCTTCAAAATCCTCCACCTTTGGTCTTCATATCCATTGTAGATGCTTTCAGTTGTGGATATATATTAACCCAAGAAACAAATTCAACAACCAAAAACCCAAAATATGTCCTTCCCCTCCTGCCAATTAACCAACTAACATCAACATTCTCTCCATTAATGGCAAGTAAATTTTGTAATAACAAACCCTTACCCCAGGATTTGTGAACTCTCTCACCAATTACCACGCTAATTACCAAGAAATTACAAATAACAACTATGGCAAGAAATATAGGAATTGCATCAACTAAATACCAAACCAATGAGCCGAGGCCATTTTTAGTTCTACCCAATAGTTATAACGCTAAAATTGGGCGAATGAATATCTATAATATTATACACAATAATAAAAAGTAAGGAAAATAAAGATACAAGGACTCCATAATAAAATGCATGTTCATTTCATCTCCAATATAGAGTAAATACTTATCTGTAATCAACTTATCAACAATACAAAGGCACGAGATGGATGGCCCAATGCCAACATGTGACCGAGGTTCGATTCTCTTGCATATTAGAACAAGTTTATTGGACTCATGTTCAACACACTATATTTTTATTACCAAATATTAAGAATAGACATAAATGAAATTCATATTACAATCAAGGCATAATATTGTATATAATTTCACGCATTAAACAAAGAAACAAACAACCATCTTGTCCAAAACTAGGTCATGGAACCAAAAAACATTACTCTTATAGCGTCAACTCTCCACCCGATGGGAAGTGGGCCATAAATGGACATGAGATTACCAGTGGATAGGTATCTCCATTATGCAAGTGATGGGGATGCCACATCCATGCCCACGTTTTTAACAACCCTACAATTAACACAAACATTAGAAACAAAATAAATTAAAACAAACCAGAAAGTCTATCACCCCTTTAAGGTCCTTGAGATGCCATGGATATGAATAAGGAACATAACCCACAACACATTGATTAACCTTAGTAAAACAGAGTTGGACACAACACTATGTAAGTTTATGTATATTGAGATTGCAAGGGATGAGGAGAGGGATGGTATTGAACAAATCCACAAGCACAAATCCTTATCCATTAATCCATGGACAAGCTGTCCAATATGGAAACCACCAATTGTATATGAACCCTCCAATATTCTCCGCCATGCCACTCTTGATCATGTCGGGGACTGTTAATACACAATTTCGATACATTATGGCTCCCATTCTCTACATAGTACATATCCCTAATGCATGTTAATTATAACTTGCAAATTACGACACTCTTTATATCACTCATATGTTTAATTGCTTTGGTTTTTCCCATTAGCGGTCTTGTTGAGCCTTATAAGAACTTATATAATTATATGAGAAGGTCATGTAAAAATCCTATAAAAACTATAATTATATTCCAAGGTTCCAAGGTCGTGTCCAAATTAGCGTATAGAAACTATAATTATATGCCAAGGTCATGCAAATTAGAGTTATAATTAACATTATGTGCAAAGGTTTAGTGGGTTTGTTTATATGTCAAGGTCATGCCCAAATTAACATATAACTCGGTTGCATTATTTCAATTTTGTTAATATAGGGACACTGCAAATGAATTTACTAAAATCTAAATCGATCTCAGGTGTTAGAATTTAATAAAATGTACAAATTCATTGCCAAATTTGTAATTATTTTCATTGCGGGAGTGACAACTAAAAATGACCAAATAAATGACCAATTTTTATGTGGTCATTTTTACTCTAGATATCCCGTGACCAAATCTAGTCATTTATCTTGGTTGTTTTTAGTTTGTTTTTATCCCATGACCAAAAGTGGTTATTTATCTTGTTTTTTTATAGTTATCTCACTTAAATTTGTCAATTTTGGTCATTTATCCCTTGAAAAGAATTGTGGTGACCAAATTTTTTTGTTTCCTGGTCACTAATCTCTCATTTTATAATAGTGCTTAAAGAATCGGTGATTTTATTTTCCTTTCCCTTTATATGCTTTACCTCGAAATGGTACTCGCTAAGGAAGTCCAACCATCAAGCCTTCCTGGAATTTAGATTTGGCTGGTCAAACAAATACTTCATACTTGTGTTGTCTGTCTTTAGATGAAACTTCTTCCCCATGAGCTAGTGCCTCCACATCTTCAAGGCATGGATAATGGATGCTAGCTCAAGATCGTGGGTGGGATAATTTTTTTTGTGTTCCTTTAATTTCCATTACTCGTAACATATCGCATAATCATTCTCCATGAGGATTCCTCCAAGTTCTTCCTTTCTCGTATATGTGCAAAAAATGAAATCCCTATCGAGATCTACAATTCGTAGTATTGGTGTAGTAGTCAAAATATGCTTAAGATTCTGAAAACTTTCCTTGCACTAGGTCATCCACCAAAACTTGTTTTCTATAAAATACCTCTTAGTACATTAATGCCATTTCTGTGTAAAAAGGGGTAAAATTTTTGTTTATAGTTACTACAAAATGATTCAATCCTATTAGTGGCATATTTTACATGGCATTACAAAAAGTATGTCCAAACAAATCAATGACATTGACCATTACAAGCATTGAACATCAATATCTGAAAATATGTAGGATATAAATCAACATTAGTCATTACGAATTAAAAATCAACCATTGATTCCTTCCTTTTACTGTCCTTCTTACTTAATACACTAGGTAATTAACTTCAACCTTTATTCTACAATTGTCTATGTTTACATCTTTACCATGAGTAACCAATATTCTTTGACTTTAAACAGTAATAGAAAATCCCTCAATCGGATTGTCTAGATAAGATCTGTGGATGATAATATAAGACCCAAATGCGTTATGAATCATTATTAAAACAATGTAACATACATGAGCTACCTCACTCTAAGTTGAGTGGGAGGTGGGTAAATTTGTTCCTCCTTTTGAAAACCATAAAATATGTTTCGTTAATGCCTTATACCAAATTTAGAAAATGTAGCATAAAACAATTGTAGTACCCCATACATTAGACATCATTGTTAAAAGGTACATAGGAAACACAAAGCAAAAAAAAAAGGAGACATCAGGATACATGGTTCACCTCGTCCATGAGGCTACGTCCACCAAGTTTATTGGTCCCTTTTATTGATTGATCGAAGAGAAGAAATTTACAATGTTGTGTCACATACACTGCCCTTTTCATTACCTCAAGTTTCTTCATAGAGAGACATTTTTAGAGTACCAAATTCCCTATTGAAGGCCTTTTCCTTACCTCAAGTATCAATGGCACAAATATGTACATAATACTTCCTTGAATGATAACACTCCACATGATTTTAGGAAATAGGGACTCATAACACTTGAGAGCCCCTTGAACAAGTTCATAAAAAGTATATTGGGTATGTAAAATGCATTATTTGAGTGCGATAAAATGTCTTCCATGGAGCTTCAAAACATTTGGAATTTATTCATTCTCACTGCATCTCTACGGCTCACAGAATTCCTCTTCCTCCTCCCTCAAATAAGTACAGAGAAGACATAAAATAGGTAAAGGTAACTTCTATCTAGTAGCTAGGTTGCATTAAGTCTAACCTCCAGTTGTTCTATGTTTTTAACTTCTGGTTCTCAGAGAAGCTTGTAAGTTAAATTAAAATTATCCAAACAGATTTTGAAGTCTCTTGATTACTTAGAAATACCTCGTGAGGCAATTTGAAAAACTACTTTACCTTCAATATAACACGGCAAATAATACTTAATGCATTTTATCAAACATATCAGTCAACGCAAAGTGGGTCCTAATTTAACAATTAGGGAAAATAATAACTTGTTAGAATGACTACGTTGAAATTCTTTCAGCATTCATCTTAAAAAAGCAAAGGGTTCCTCTTTGTCTTATACTCTAGTTACCCTAGAGATCACTATCTATACAACATGGATAATGGATAAAGTATTGAAAAAGTTGCATACAAACAAACAAGGTTAAAAGTGTATATCCTTCTACACTATACAAGCTATCGTAAACGCATTACCTTCAATGCAACGCCTTCTCCAAAGCAAGGAACAAGTACATCTTTAACTCTATCTCTTAATTAGGGAAACAATAACTTATTAGAATGACTGAACCGACTACATTGAAATTATTTTAGCATTCGTATACTATACCCTATCCGTCAAATACATAGCCATGCATAAATCCATATCGCAATGGAAGAAAGGACCCAATGTGGTTAAGGGAACACAAGCTTTCTGAGCTATAGCTGACAATAATATTTGGGGGACTTAGATCCAAGATTAAAAAAACACTAGTGAACATAAATTTTCTAGTTCTAGAAGCTGAAATCTCAGTTCTTATCAATGACTATGGAAAATGAAATGTTTCCATTCTATATGGAAGCGATCTATAATCTCAGATCCACGGGGTTCTAGTTCAAAAAGCAAATCTAAGATCCAAATGCAGAAAATCCCCATATTTAGAGTCGAGAGGTAAATCTTCTCTTCACCAGGCACATAAAAAATTATATAAACCATATTTAGATGTAGAGATTCTTCCATACCCTAGATCGTAATCATCATCATAAAAAAAATTACCTTCATCCTTGGTGCGCGATACCTTGATCAATACTTACAGCAAATCCAAAAGCCTAGTTTGGAATTCCACTTGATTCATGGGTCAGAATGCACCAGAATGGGCGCTCACCAACCTCAATCACAGTGGTTGCAATAGCATGTACTTCGCCTTTGTGAGCCAATGTCAGACGAGTGAATGCATTTTCAGTGCTCTCAAGTTGTCTCAATCTACCAAGATCAGCTGCAACAGCCAAGAAGTTCTTAGTTATGTCTGAAAATATGGACTCGTCGAAGATTTCTTGCATGGACTTTAGTCTAGTATCTCTCGGCATAGACAAGTCCTTGATGAAATTTCAAAAACTCAGACTGTTGTTATAAGCCTCCATAAGGGTTTTGAGCTCTAATTCAACACTATCTAATATGTTAGCTTTCACAGCAGACACATAAAGGGCAGAGGCATAATTTCTAGCTACTCCATACATCGGAATACGAACTGTAACATGTGTCTCTTTAACTTGGGATTCCGCGGAATAGTTCCTTTCTACCCTCAATAAAGGCAAACTCAGTGCAGGTGTAGGTGAAGAGTTCAGTTTTGTGAAAGAGGAGATGTTGGAGTAAGCCCAATAATTCCTCGTCAATGCCATGAAGGCATAAGCTCTACTCAGCACCATCCAATTCAAACTCATCTTGCAATCCCAAATTCTAAATCAAACAACACTGAATAACATATTTTGTCTCCTCTCAGGGATGAAATGGGATAAATTGCACGGTACAAAGCCCACACAAATTTGCAGGGAGCCCTAACACCCAGTTTCCTTTCTGGAATCCCGAAATCATTCCTCTTAGGGAGCACAAAGATTTCTCTCTTCTTTTCCATGACCAAAAGGAGCTTCCCCCCTTTCTCACGATATAGAATGTATATAAATCTTGGTGAAATCCCTAATGCCTCTATCAACGCTCATGCATGCCCCGTAACATCTCCATGAATAGTGCCGGTTTGTTCAGGGTAAAAATAAAATCTCTCAGTTCAACGTCTCTCAAAATCAAGGGATTTTAAATGACACCATCAAAATTTATGGCTATAAAGCCGGAAATGGTTCTGTAATCAATCTGTCTCGTGAGGTAAATTCAATACACCATTTTAATATGGTATTCTCATTCTATCACAAATATGTATTCGTGATAATATATATGCATATATATAGTTCCCCAATTATACATAATATATATATAATTTCTTTTTACCGTAAGATGCCTTCTAAAAACTATATGAATATATATATATATTTACCTGTACAAGTTGTATTTATTTATCCAATTTAAGCAAAGGATAATATATATATACCTATATATATTTATGTTTTTTGCACATATTATATTTGTGATATATGTGTTTTATACTGGTTTTAATGTCTCTCTTACCCGAACTGATGACTACAAAACCCAACAGTAAACATCGTAGTGAGATTCCCTATACCACAACATTTAGTTCATGGAGAAATAATCCCCCTAGGTGTTGTCAACCACTAGTCTCTCCTCCTAGTGGACTCGGTTGTCTGTATGAAGTTGCACTCATGTCTTTAAGCCACCCAAGTACATGACTTAGGAAATCGCATACAAGGTTCTACTAGTGGGGCCCTGGCCTTGAGATCCCCACTAGAGAATAAATACATTTAGAAATTACAAAATGTTCAAAGTCATTTGATAGGGATATTACATCCCCCCCCCCTTAAGATAACACCGTCCTCGGTGTTCTTGCGTTTTCTTTGACCTACTTTCCTTCTTCTATTTTATCATCTTTTCTTCTTTTTATCTCTTCGTTCTGAACCCTTGGAGATCTTTCGGTACTCCTTAAGTCCCCATAATTCAAGTCCTGCAATTCCCTACCACAAGTTCGGGTCTAACCCAATTTTATTTAGTACATTACGTCCAAAATTATAATTTGACTTAAGACATAAACCATAGATCCTTTTTCATTGTGACAACTTGTGATTTTCTAGTTTTCATTGGTGTCATATTACTCAATTTATCCATCAATAAAAAATAATTACTATCCTTTTGGTGTTGGTTTTATCTCCAACGTTTGGATAGTTATGTCGTCCTCTACCTGAGGAAATCCTTTCTTCACATTACACATTAAGCATGTAACAGTCTTGGAAATTCGTTTAACATGTTTTTACATTCGTTATGTTTTTCCAAACTCCCTTGAGTTCCTTTTTTTCATTTTGGTGTGGACTTATGACAATTTCTAAGGTTACTCTTCCTTTTAACCACTAGTTAAAAATTTTCTCCTTAGTGACATCAAACAACATCCTATCTTCCATATGTCTAGTCTTGCCTAGGTCTTATTCTTGCCACACCATATGCCTAACACCAATGTGCTCACACGACAATCGCTTTCCTAACACCATTGTGCTCCTGCAACATATCTGCCTAACACCAATGTGCTCACACGGTAATCACTTTCCTAACACCATTGTGCTCCCGCAGCACTCAATTTCAACTTTGACTATTCATAACGCACACTCCTTGGTGCTTCATATGACTTTTATTGTCATTGTCCCGATTCATGAATCGGCTACATGGTTTAGTCAAGCATCTGTTGATAAACCAAAATTTCATAAATTAATCATTAGAATTTAATAAGTTCCAATGATTTTAAACATTATTCATGCGTTATAGAACACTGTAAGTCATCTAGAAAAAAAAATTTCCTTACTTATTCTGAGCAAGTGAGCACAACTTATACACGCGAGCGGATTTATATACCTGTTGGCCCGATTTTCTGTATCCAGGCCAATAAGGAGGTTTTGTCCACACAATCAGCTTAAAGCAGTGTCCGGTATGTTTGGTTTAACAAAACCTCGCAGGTTGTGGTCCTGCTACCAGCTAGTTTGTCTCTTAAAGATAACTTAAAACCAACAAAATCTAACCTACTCTAATGTTTACTTTACCTATATATCTAAATATCCTAAGGTTTCTTTCTTAAGGAAAGACTTCGATTTTTGGGAAGTTTTCTAAATATGAAAACTTAAGTAAAATATGTAAAATGATTTAACAATTGCTAATTAAACTTAAAAATAAAATTAAAACTAAATTATTCTACCTATCCTATTAAACCCTATCTCAGCTGAGAGCAAATTGAAGATTATATTAATTATTAATCAATAATGATGAACAAATTGACTGAAATATAATCTAAACAAACCATTCAAATCATAAATAAAAGTCAATCTGCTAAATGATAACGGAATTGAAATTTAACCTGCAAACACACGATCAATTTCAACTATGTAAAATTAATTAATAATCAATTTTCAAGATAGTTATTTGAATTTAAGATAATGCGTATTTAAAAGTCATCGTCAACATACAAATGGGATTTTAAATAAACAGAAAAGGATATCATTAAAACTTATGTTTATAGTAAACATACTAATAAACAACATCATAATGAAATATTTATTCAAAACACTAGCTTGACATGATGAAGTGAAAAGAGATAATTAAACATCAGTGTGTCACAGCACACAGGATTAATATATAAACAGAAGTTAACAAGTTGATATATATATATATATATATATATATATATATGATCCAAAACAAAACAAAATACCAGTCACAGTATCTGTTTGCAGACGTCCAGTAAGATTCACATCAAAGCTTCAACTTTAAGTATGATATAGTACCAGTAATAAAATATATTCCAAAAGAGTTTTCTTCACACACTTCCTCCTCTTGAGTTCATCAAAACTCTTCCCTTATATCCTATTAAGATTCAGTTTTCCTCTATAAATGTTGCATGCAACATTATAGGGATTATTTAACAAAAAAGGGCATCTAATTACACCTACTACTAAAAATAGAAATCGACTGGCCTGAGTCGAGGCATCCCAGAAAGTTCTTGATCATTGACAAAACTCCATCTCGCAACCAAAAAGACACATCTCCAAGACTTTGTATGACCACTTCGTATACTTCTGGAAAAAGGGTGGTGATAAAACTTCCTGCATTGAAGTCAACCAAAGCATCTTATTAAAATCAATTTAATACATAGCTAACAGAAATAACTTGAAATTTTAAATGCATGCCTGTTAAATCTCCGATTTTACAGGCATGCAAAATCATAATGACCATTACCTGTTTTGCTGTGACATAAGAAAATCATCAAGTTTCATTATGAAGAGCGACTACTCTTCTAGCTTCTGCTAGTTTAGCCTTCAACCTGATAATTTTAATATTTTGTTTTTCAATTCGTTCTAGTAGCAGCTGGTTTGTACTTATGACTGATTTCTTGGATTTCTTATATTGATTCTTCTTAATGTTCACCTTTTTCCACCTATCAATCCATTCAAGCAATTCTCTTCTAAAAGTTTTGTTTTCTTCTTCCAATAATGCTGTGCTGGATAGACACTGTTTGAGCTTTCCTTTAAACTCTGTGATTTTATCTTGGTAGACATTGCCTAATACCTGTTGTAGAGTTTCGTCTTCTTTATTTACCTGAGGAGAACGAGGACTGTCACAATGCTGACTGTATAATGGTTCAAGATCTGTAATGTTTGCATTTGTTTTTGATTGGTTTCCGTCGACATCATCTGATTGTGCATCACTTCCCTGCGCGATAGCAGAAATCCCTACATCCATTGTGTTAGGAACAGATGAAGGGATATCATCCTCAATATCTACAACTGTAGGTTTAGTAGCTGTAGATTTGGAAGTCTGTTGATCAGCCCTATATCCTGAAATCGAATGAATACTATGCATGCTCCTTGTGACTCTTCGTGAAAATGATAGGTTTTCAAAACCAAGTCCTTCCTTGTCACAACAGATCTGAGCCAAATGATCTAATTTATGCATAGATTCTTTGTTGCATTCGTCAGGTTTATTTGCTTCATCATTATTATCATTTTCACCTTTGGCTGATCCTTGTTTTATGTTTGCAGGGTTGCTATCATTCTCACCAGGTAAGGGTTTATCTAAGATTTCCCTCGAATTGCAAGGAATTGCATCCCTGTCATCATTTTCATTAATCTCATTGTTTATGGGCATATTTACGACCTCGGATTCCTTGACCTCTGAATTATTGAATCCAGGATTTAATACCTTTCGTTTCCTACAAGTTCGTGGGGATGGATTAGGCCAATACTGCGTCGGCCCTAATTTACAATCAACTAGAAACTTATCCCAAGACACACCCTTAGTAGATAATTGGAATTGCAATAATATTTTTATCAACCCATGGTGACAAAGACTACTGTCAGGGTTATTGAAATTCTTAACAGACTGCAACATCTTCTTAAGACTTTGCCATAGATAGAAGGGCAAATTAAGTTTGCAACCTTTTACTGCTAACAGTAATCGTAAATGATACAAGTGTAAATGGGAATATCATCCACAACAAGACACATACCTTACTAATATTTCATAGTAAACTCTCCATTCGGGCTTCAGAAATTTCACAGGGACACCTATCCTCAGCTTCGTTTTATCCGGTAATGGCATTAACAAAGCCAAGCATTTCTTATTATTGACCACAGTGCCCTTAAACCAACGTTCCCCAACCTGTGGGAGCTTAGTGGCTTCGGAAATCTTATCTTCGTTGATAACAAACTCGAAACCCCCAATTTGCACCCTGTCATCTTCAAAACTCATGGCGAACATCTTAGTGATCTCCACATGGTGACCATCAAAACACCTAAAGAAATTTGCCCATCCCATTTTCTCGAATTTCTTGTCAACTTCCTGGTTGGCGTCTATAAGTTCAGACCCCGAAATCTCAAACCGATTCAAAGGAGACATGGTTTCTTCGGCACTCTCCTGTCTTCGACCCGAAACAAATGGAGAAGTGAACACAGAAGGGATAGGTATCCAAACACACGACATGATGGATTATTTTTGCATGCTTCAAATCTAATCGGAGATACAATCTCTGAACCTGCCATTTTAGCGGGATTTTAAGTAATGATAAGTGTTACAACTTCACACTATACCATGATTCACGCAAGTTTATCTACGCTTGACCATGACTATTAGTGATACCACTAACTTGGCGAACCAGAGATACGGTGACTGATAGAATCATCATTTCAACCATTGATTATTGACAGTGGTTCATAATTAATAGGTACAATGACGTAAATTGAAATGACCGTCAGTATTTAACACTGTCAACACGATATTTTCATATGCATACAACTGTCGACTCTGTCAAGGGGTGAAGGCCACATTTTCATACCAGCTCATTGATCCAAATGATTGATCGTCTTATCAACTTGACAATTGGCTTATTGCATGTCCAGCTAATCTTAACAGTCATCCCTATTTTAATCATGTTACGTAGTGGTATGTAAGGTGATAAAATCGCACTCTAATGTTAACAATGCTTTGATAAAATAACTAGATTAATATCTATGCTATGTATGTACAGAACTAAGTTTAAACCCTTCAAACATCCTATCGACACATATCTAACGTTATATAGGATATTTGAATGATAAAACATAAGTAAAAATTCCCTATGTAAACAACATTTATTCATATTTACAAAGTTCGTAGTATGGTATTACATATGATATTAACTTTGAAAGTTACTCCTAGTCTTAGGACTAATAATACCCTACTTAACACAAAATGTGTTTTATTAATTTTTTCTTGGCATCAATCCCTTAAGTCACATAAATTTATCTTGATGATTTAAATAAATTAATGAAAAATTTATGAAACTCAATTGACAGTTGTTTAAAGGCCAAGTTAATGAGCAAGTTTCTTTCAGCTCCAGAATCATTAAATCACCTTCCTTTGATTGAGAGTACCTTCAGAATCAATGATTCTGAAGGTGCTCTTTCATAATTTTGAATTGATAAATCACATGGAGAGCTGATCTCTCTTCATTTCTTAATAAGATGAAGAGGTTGTTGCTGGCTGCCAACAAATGGCGACGACCTGGGTGAACCAGTTATCTCTGCTTAAACAAGATGATCAAAATGAAATCTCAAAACCTGTTAAAAAATAATCAAAAATCCTTTATCCATATTAAACCATTTTACTCATATTCATAAATATAACTCAGAAATATTCCATCTTTTAAAACAGAAATTTGATTAGGGATAAACTTACAAATATCTTAGCTAAAGCAAGTACTTCTTAGTAAAGATGACCTGTACCATCAGCATAGAGTACTTTTTCAATTGAAAACTTTCTAGAATCTGTTCCATAGAATAATCATTTTCTTTTTTCTTGCTTTTGCTTTTCTTTTAAAACAATAATTCTGCCTGAAGACTACTATCTGGGTTTGGTATCCCAATTTGATAGTATCATTCACGAGAGTTGTCTGACATAAGCAAGCCGGCTCGTGATGAGACCTCCTGTCTTTTAATTTTTTATTTATTTTTTTATTTATTTTTAAATCAAAAGCCATCACCCTAGTGATCAGAAATGAATTTATTCCAGACAACATTGATGATCATGATTAGGCCGACTCATTACTGAGACCTCCTATTCTTCAGACAAAAGTTACGTTTTAATTGCAATTTTCATTTTTTAAATTTTGAATAAAATGAGAGATCATTACCTAGCGTGGTAACCAAATGGCAATGTCAGTCATTAATATCACCAGAAAATGAATTAGCTGGCTTGTGATGAGACCCCTTATCTTTTGATTTCAAAACCAAAAGCCATTACTAGTTTCCTAATAATGTCATACCAGTGATATTTGTGATTCTGATCGGACCGGCTCATTACTGAGACCTTCCGTCTCTCACTTTATCTTTTAATTAACTCGAACAGATGCTAGACAGTTCTCAAATGATAAAAAAATTTCTAAGACTGATGATAAAGATCTGTAAAAGTTTTTCAAAAGTACAAGCTTCGAAAAAGGCATTTAATAAGCTATCCCTATTTTGGAAAAGAACAAGATGAAGAAAATATGAGAAACATTTATAAATAGAAACAATGAAGGTCTTTACAGATTCAAGAATTTTTGATCAATCTGAACAAATTTTAAAAGATTTCAGTCTAATATCATAATTTTTAAGACTGATGAGTAAACTGATCTTTATTTATTTACATTAGTCATAGCTGTTACTTACAAATGACTGGTTATATACACAAATTTTAATCAATCTAATATATATGATTTTGGCAAATATTGATTGATTTACCAGTTTGCTAGTTTATATACAGAAAAACAAATTTATTTACAAACAGCAAGTAGGTATGTACATTTTAGACAGAAAAAATATCAACAGAAATATTTTTTAAGAATCAGTCCATTCACAGGGAATGTCTCGGACTGTCCTTCAAGTGTTTGCAATCGAAAGGTACTTGGACCTATTTTTTCAGAAATAACAAAAGGACCTAACCACCGTTTCTGAAATTTTGTATGATCTCCCTTATCTTTGTGAGCTTTATCCCATTTTAAGACCAAGTCTCCTACCTGAAATTCTCGATCAGAACTAAATGATTGGTCAAACCATGACTTTACAATCTGTTGATGTTTGTTAAAGTGTTGTTTTGACTTTTCCCTGTCTTCTTCCAATTTTAACAATGCATTAATTCTTTTTTCCATTGCTGGGCATTCTTCTTCCTGGACAGACTGAGCTAACTGTAACGAAGGTAAGAACAAATTTGGCGGAATAATAGCTTCAGTTCCATACACTAAGAAAAATGGTGATTTACCTATCGCGGCTTTTGGAGTTACTCTGTCTTCCCAAAGAGCATTGACCAATTCAGTATGCCAGTTCCGATGGTGAACTGAAACTGTTCTTTTAAGAATTTTTAATAAATTTTTATTTGTTGATTCAGCTAAGCCATTCCCATGAGGATGGTAATTAGTTGAATATCTAATTCTTATTCCCTTTTCTAATGCAAACTGAGTCAATTCAATTGATGAAAAATATGACGCATTATTGAAAACGAGAGAATCAGGAATACCAAATCTTGTTATGATAAAGAATTCCAAAAATAGTATAACCTGATTGGTATTCACAACTTTTAACGATGCAGCTTCATCCCAACGAGTGAAATAATCAGTTGCAGTTATTATGTATTTGTGTTGCATTGATGAGGGAGGGTTTATTGGACCTACTATATCGATACCCCATTGCTGAAAAGGTCTTTCAGTTGAAACATGTTGTAAAGGGAAAGCAGATTTTTTCACCCTTCCTGCAGCAAGTTGACACTCTTGACACTTTCTGATGAAGGTATAAGAATCTTGAAACAAGGTAGGCCAATAATAACCAGCCCTGATAATTTTGTGAGCAGTGGTCTCCCCACCAAAATGACCGCCTGCTGTTCCAGAATGCAATTCTTTCATAATTGTTTCGGTTTCATCTTTATCTAAACATCGAAGGTATACTCCGTCTGAATTTTTCCTAAAGAGGATATTATCGATTAATAAGTATGGAGCAGACTTCAATCTCAGTGCTCTTTTCTTCTTTGGTTCTAAGTAATCAGGGGCAGTCCCTGTTTCCAAAAGTAACCGTATGTTTGTGTACCAGGAATCTTGAGGAGGTGGATAAAAATAAATCTCCCTGATAAGTAAAGCTTCATCAATAACAGTTTCAGCTTTATCATCAGGAAAATGAGCAGCTTCAGCGGCTAATTTACATAGCCCTTGACCTTTGATTATCGTTGAAGGTTTTATTTCTAAGTCATATTCTTGAAGAGCTGTCATCCAAGGTGCCCTTTTTTCTCCTAAATCTTTTTGTATCAACAAATTTCTGACTGAAGAATAAGGGACAATTACTTTTTTTTTAGATTTCAACAAGTAAGGACGAAAATGTTTTACATATTTAAAAACGACAAAGGCTTGTTTATCCACTTCATGATAATTGAGTTCAGCACCTTTGAAATTTGAACTCATGAACGAAATTGGAACTTCATTATTTTGTTGATTTAATTGGGTTAAAACTGCTGCATATGCAATATCAGAAGCAAAGGTGTATAATATAAAATCCTTGTTAAAATATGGACTTAGAAGACTAGGAGCTTCTGAAATGGCTTCTAAAATTTTCTGAAAGGATTCTTTTTCAGTTTGTCCCCAATTAAACATAGCATCTTTTTTAATCATTTTCTGCAAAGGACGAATGATTTCTGAAAAACTAGGAATGAATCTCCTAACAAAGTTAATTTTCCCTAGGAATGACTGCATTCCTTTCTTGCTGGAGGGAAAGGTAATCTTTGAAATAGCTTTTGTTCTTTCAGGATCAATCATGATTCCATGTTTCGAGACTACACATCCTAGTAAGATACCTTCTGAAACAACAAATATCATTTTTTTAGGGTTTAAAGATATTCCAAATTTTCTACACCGTTCAAATACTTTTCTGAGATGATTAAGATGATTAGGACGATGTTTAGAGTACACACTAAAGTCATCCAAATAGACAACGACTGAGTGACTGGTTAAGCCTCTAAAAGCAATATCCATTGTTCTTTGAAATGTTGCTCCCGCATTGATTAACCCAAAAGGCATCTTGCGGTAGGCAAACGTTCCCCATGGAGTTCTAAACACTGTTTTCAATTGATCATATGGGGAAACCAATATTAGGTTATACCCTGAGAAACCGTCAAGAAGAGAAAGTATCTCAGACCCAGACAGCTTCTGAAGAATTTGTTCCATGGGAGGAACAGGGTAATTATCCTTTTCAGAAGCTTTATTTAAATTTCTAAAATCAACACACAATCTAATATCCCCATTTTTCTTCCTAACTGGAACTAAGTTTGCTACCCATTGAGTGTGTCTGATAGGGAAAATGATCTTGGCAACTAACAATTTATTCAATTCCTTTTTGATTGTTGGTTCTAATGATGGGTGATATTTTCTTAACTTTTGTTGAAAAGGTTTTGATTCTTGTTTAATTGGAATTATATGTTGCATAACTTGAGTATTGAATGTTTTCAGGTCATCATATGTCCATGCAAATATATCTTTGAAATCCTTAAACAATTTTATGAAAGCTGTTTTTTCTATAGGATTACAATCTATTCCAAGATTTACAGTTTCGGGATTTAATTCTGTTCCTAAATTGATGGTTTCGTATCTCATGCGAGAACTATTTGTTTTACAATTAGGAACAGACCTAAACTTATCCTGTATATCAAAAAACTTTTCTAATCGAAGTACTGAATTAGGAACTGGTTTTACCTATTCGAAAGCTTTTTCAATTGAACAGAAATCATTAATTACCGAAAAATCCCGTAGGTTTTCGTCGTGAGTGGCTTCATCTATTGCTGCATCTTTAAAAGTATCTTCATTCGTTAGGAAATTCAATACCTACGTATCATTGTCAAACACACGCCAGTTAAAAATATTGTCAGGTATAGAAGGCCTAAAAATTAATTCAACAGAAAAGAAATCTGGAGTAAGATTTTCTGAAGGAATTAACTTGGATGCTACATTTTCCAACAAATTTGCTTCTTGATTTTGACTTCTAGGAACAGAATTTATGTTAAATGCATCAAAATGTACGATAATATTCCATACCTCTTTTTGATAACTCTATAAATGTTCAGATAAACAGTGAATGGAGTTATGAACCTGTCTAACAATGATCTTGGAATCTCCAAAAACAAA
>LPNX011120957.1:467729-497727 GCA_001517045.1 Pseudotsuga menziesii | reverse complement strand
GAGACCAATCCCTACTTAAGAACAATCCATATGCATCTGGAATATCAGCAACAACAATATCAATGATTTGATAAACCGAAGGGTTACAAGCAATCCTGACTAAGACATATTTCATCTCTCCAACAACCTTTACATTTGTTCTATCTAATTGAGTTATTTGTGAATTGGATGGAACAAATTTTCCATTCAATTTCTTACATACAAATAGAGGCATAACATTGGAGGATGCTCCTGAATCTACCATGCAGTTGTGGACATTCCTATTGAAAATATCAAAGGTAAGTAAGAATGGAGGTGTAGTTGATTTAGAATTCTTACCTATCAAGGAAGCTTTATCAGCTGCTGCTTTTCCTTTTTCAGTTGCTGTTGGATCATTGTTAGAACTATTTGCAGCAACATTTTTTTTTGCATTAGGAACAATTGAACTTACTGCAGGATTTATAATATGACTATTAGGCATTGGGTAGATTTGAAGAAGATCGTACATACTGATGTTTGCACGTGTCTTCTTTAAATCTTCGATTATATCATATTGTAAATCTAATTTTGGAGCATTTTGAATGGTTTGAGTACCCTTAGTAGGATGAGTTTGTTTTCCATATTGAGTTCATTTATTTGGTTGTGAGTTATTATTATCAGTATTCGTAGTAGAACTTGAAGCACCAGGAGTGTTTGTAGTTGATTTACTACGAGTATTATACGCATGTTGTCCTGAAGGTGGATTTATACTTTCATGTTCTTTCATAAAACTATCCCAGAAATGACCATTAACTTGTTGAGGTTCTTCTGATTCTTCATCATTTTCTGATTCCTCTTCTTCTTCGTGTTCGTTCATCTCTTGACTAGGAGTTTCAGATAAAGATAGAACAACTCAAGTTGTACTAAATATTTCTTCATTAGCGGCTACATCAGGGGGTGTATTCTTATTATTTGTGTTTGGGTTTTGTCTAAATTGATTTCTGAAGTAACCCCTAGAAGGACAAGCTTCAGAATTAGTCTTTTTTAACCCTATAACTTCATTGGTTAATGTTCGAATAACGTTTGTAGCTGTTCTACATCGAATGATTTATCTTTTTCTGAACTTGACTTTTCTTTTCTTCGAGGAAAAGAATCAGATTTTCCGCTTCTATCTGGTTCATAGGACATGAAATCCTTTTCTACTTTAATGGCTTCCTCAAATGTTTCTATTAACGTTTTTTTTCCAACTCTTTTCACAAACATTCCAGAATTCCTAGGTAAGGGTGATGTATAATTTTCAATAATTATTTCTTCTGGAGGTTGGGAAGCAACTGGAATTTTGTTTTTCAAAGTTAGAAACCTTTGATTGAAATCTTTGATTCTTTCTTTAGGCTTCATTTTAATCCTAGATAACTCTAGGGCTAAAAGAGCGGGGGTTTTTATCTTCCCCGAATTTGTCTAAAAAGGCCGTATTAAATTAACCCCAGTTTGTAATAGATCCTTGTACTAGCGAAAAATACCAAGTTGAATCTCTTCCTTCAAAGGTTAGAGGAAACAATCGACAAACTACATCTTCATGCTGTACGTTCAAAGTTTGAACAGCCAACATGAATTTGTCAATGTGCACCTCTGCAGCTTCTTTGTCATCTGGGTTAAACTTAGAAAGAAGTTTATCTGAGTGTTTTGGTAACGAGTGTTGTACTCCAGGAACTGCTACAGCAGCTGCCCTTAGCCAAGGGAGCTGTGGATTAGGTGGATTAGGTGGAGGATTACCTCCTCCTCCTACATTTCCTGCCATTGGACTTCCTTGAGAACTAGAAGAACTTCCTGAATTGGAAGGTCTTGGACTATGAGGTGGTGACTCAGGAGGAGAAGGTGGCTGATCAGAACCACTTCCTATGATTAGCCTCCTAGCAGTATTAGTTTGTGTAATCTGCCTCTAATTTCTTTCAAACTGGTGTTGAGGAGTATTATCAGTTATCTCCAAATCTTGCATAACTACGGTCAATTGTGGATTGTGTCACTGTTGTCTACGAAGACCATAATCTATTGGAGAAATACCTAACTGATTAGCATAATCTCTAGTGAGGATATGTCTGGATTCTTCTAGAGTTTGAGCACTTTGTGCGGGAGTAAAGGGAGAAGTGACAGGATCATGTTCAAGGATATTTCTAAAAGTTTCTATAAAAGGTGATCTACTGACTTCTGGAGGTTGTTGACTGGTTGGAAATGTTTCATTTATTTCACCTTCCATTACTCATTGATAGGCCCTCCTTCTAGCGCCATTTGTTGGCCCGATTTTCTGAATCCAGGCGAATAAGGAGGTTTTGTCCACACAATCAGCTTAAAGCAGCGTCCGGTATGTTTGGTTTAACAAAATCTCGCAGGTTGTGGTCCTGCTACCAGCTAGTTTGTCTCTTAAAGAGAACTTAAAACCAACAAAATCTAACCTACTCTAATGTTTACTTTACCTATATATCTAAATATCCTAAGGTTGCTTTCTTAAGGAAAGACTTCAATTTTTGGGAAGTTTTCTAAATATGAAAACTTAAGTAAAATATGTAAAATGATTTAACAATTGCTAATTAAACTTAAAAATAAAATTAAAACTAAATTATTCTACCTATCCTATTAAACCCTATATCAGCTGAGAGAAAATTGAATATTATATTAATTATTAATCAATAATGATGAACAGATTGACTGAAATATAATCTAAACAAACCATTCAAATCATAACTAAAAGTCAATCTGCTAAATGATAACAGAATTGAAATTTAACCTGCAAACACACGATCAATTTTCAAGATAGTTATTTGAATTTAAGATAATGTGTATTTAAAAGTCATCGTCAACATACGAATGAGATTTTAAATAAACAGAAAAGGATATCATTAAAACTTATGTTTATAGTAAACATACTAATAAAGAACATCATAATGAAATATTTATTCAAAACACTAGCTTGAGCTGATGAAGTGAAAAGAGATAATTAAACGTCAGTGTGTCACAGCACACAGGATTAATATATAAACAGAATTTAACAAGTTGAAATATATATATATATATATATACATATATATATATATATATATGATCCAAAACAAAACAAAATACCAGTCACAGTATCTGTTTGGAGACGTCCAGTAAGATTCACATCAAAGCTTCAACTTTAAGTATGATATAGTACCAGTAATAAAATATATTCCAAAAGAGTTTTCTTCACACACTTCCTCCTCTTGAGTTCATCAAAACTCTTCCCTTATATCCTATTAAGATTCAGTTTTCCTCTATAAATGTTGCATGCAACATTATAGGGATTATTTAACCAAAAAGGGCATCTAATTACACCTACTACTAAAAATAGAAATCGACTGGCCTGAGTCGAGGCATCCCAGAAATTTCTTGATCATTTACAAAACTCCAGCTCGCAACCAAAAAGCCACATCTCCAAGCCTTTGTATGACCACGTCGTATACTTCTGGAAAAAGGGTGGTGATAAAACTTCATGCATTGAAGACAATCAAAGCATCTTATTAAAATCAATTTAATACATAGCTAACAGAAATAACTTGAAATTTTAAATGCATGCCTGCTAAATCTCCGATATTACAGGCATGCAAAATCATAATGACCATTACCTGTTTTGCTGCGACATAAAAAAAGTATCAAGTTTCATTATGAAGAGCGATTACTATTCTAGCTTCTGCTAGTTTAGCCTTCAACCTAATAATTTTAATATTTTGTTTTTCAATTCGTTCTAGTAGCAGCTGGTTTGTACTTATGACTGATTTCTTGGATTTCTTATATTGATTCTTCTTAATGTTCACCTTTTTCCACCTATCAATCCATTCAACCAATTCTCTTCTAAAAGTTTTGTTTTCTTCTTCCAATAATGTTGTGCTGGATAGGCGCTGTTTGAGCTTTCCTTTAAACTCTGTGATTTTATCTTGGTAGACATTGCCTAATACCTGTTGCAGAGTATCGTCTTCTTTATTTACCTGAGGAGAACGAGGATTGTCACAATGATGACTGTATAATGGTTCAATATCTGCAATGTTTGCATTTGTTTTTTATTGGTTTCCTTCGACATCATCTGATTGTGCATCACTTCCCTGCGCGATAGTAGAATTTCCTACATCCATTGTGTTAGGAACAGACGACGGGATATCATCCTCAATATCTACAACTGTAGGTTTAGTAGCTGTAGATTTGGAAGTCTGTTGATCAGCCCTATATCCTGAAATCGAATGAATACTATGCATGCTCCTTGTGACTCTTTGTGAAAATGATAGGTTTTCAAAACCAAGTCCTTCCTTGTCACAACAGATCTGAGCCAAATGATCTAATTTATGCATAGATTCTTTGTTGCATTCATCAGGTTTATTTGCTTCATCATTATTATCATTTTCACCTTTGGTTGATCCTTCTTTTATGTTTGCAGGGTTGCTATCATTCTCACCAGGTAAGGGTTTATCTAATATTTCCCTCGAATTGCAAGGAATTGCATCCCTGTCATCATTTTCATTAATCTCATTGTTTATGGGCATGTTTACGACCTTGGATTCCTTGACCTATGAATTATTGACTACAGGATTTAATACCTTTCGTTTCCTACGAGTTCGTGGGGATGGATTAGGCCAATACTGCGTCGGCCCTAATTTACAATCAACTAGAAACTTATCCCAAGACACACCCTTAGTAGATAATTGGAATTGCAATAATATTTTTATCAACCCATGGTGACAAAGACTACTTTCATGGTTATTGAAATTCTTAACAGACTGCAACATCTTCTTAAGACTTTGCCATAGATAGAAGGGCAAATTAAGTTTGCAACCTTTTACTGCTAGCAGTAACCGTAAATGATACAAGTGTAAATGGGAATATCGTCCATAACAAGACACGTACCTTACTAAGATTTCATAGTAAACTATCCATTCAGGCTTCAGAAATTTCATAGGGACACCTATCCTCATCTTCGTTTTATCCGGTAATGGCATTAAGAAAGCCAATCATTTCTTCTTATTGACCACAGTTCCCTTAAACCAGCATTCCCCAACCTGTGGGAGCTTAGTGGCTTCGGAAATCTTATCTTCGTTGATAACAAACTCAAAACCCCCAATTTGCACCCTGTCATCTTCAAAAATCATGGCGAACATCTTAGTGATCTCCACATGGTGACCATCAAAACACCTAAAGAAATTTTCCCATCCCATTTTCTCTAATTTCTTGGCAACTTCCTGGTTGGCGTCTATAAGTTCAGACCCCAAAATCTCAAACCGATTCAAAGGAGACATGGTTTCTTCGGCACTCTCCTGTCTTTGACCTGAAACAAATGGAGAAGTGAACACAGAAGGGATATGTTTCCAAACACATGACATGATGGATTATTTTTGCATGCTTCAAATCTAATCGGAGATACAATCTCTGAACCTGTCATTTTAGCGAGATTTTAAGCAGTGATAAGTGTTACAACTTCACACTATACCATGATTCACGCCAGTTTATCTACGCTTGACCATGACTATTAGTGATACCACTAACTTGGCGAACCAGAGATACGGTGACTAATAGAATCATCATTTCAGCCATTGATTATTGACAGTGGTTCATAATTAATAGGTACAACGACGTAAATTGAAATGACCGTCAGTATTTAACACTGTCAACATTATATTTTGATATGCATACAACTGTCGACTCTGTCAAGGGGTGAAGGCCACGTTTTCATACCAGCTCATTGATCCAAATGATTGATCATTTTATCAACTTGACAATTGGCTTATTGCATGTCCAGCTAATCTTAACAGTCATCCCTATTTTAATCATGTTACGTAGTGGTATGTAAGGTGATAAAATCGCACTCTAATGTTAACAATGCTTTGATAAAATAACTAGATTAATATCTATGCTATGTATGTACAGAACTAAGTTTAAACCCTTCAAACATCCTATCGACACATATCTAACGTTATATAGGATATTTGAATGATAAAACATAAGTAAAACTTCCCTATGTAAACAACATTTATTCATATTTACAAAGTTCGTAGTATGGTATTACATATGATATTAACTTTGAAATTTACTCCTAGTCTTAGGACTAATAATACTCTACTTAACACAAAATGTGTTTTATTAATTTTTTCTTGGCATCAATCCCTTAAGTCACATAAATTTATCTTGATGATTTAAATAAATTAATGAAAAATTTATGAAACTCATTTGACAGTTGTTTAAAGGCCAAGTTAATGAGAAAGTTTCTTTCAGCTCCAGAATCATTAAATCACCTTCCTTTGATTGAGAGTACCTTCAGAATCAATGATTCTGAAGGTGCTCTTTCATAATTTTGAATTGATAAATCACATGGAGAGCTGATCTCTCTTCATTTCTTAATAAGATGAAGAGGTTGTTGCTGGCTGCCAACAATACCATAGTGTATGTCGATTGTAATAGTGGTCATAATATGGGTGGAGCCTGCAATGTCAGTGTATAAACAACATCCTATAAATAACATCATACACTGTTAATACTTGGTTTATAAAACCTCAAATTCAACTTATAATCACCCATTCTTAACCTCTTTCTTTGAGGCGGTGAATGTTCTTACTACAGTCAATTCCGACTGATAGTGTTCTTAGCATGTCCTGCAAGGTTAGCATATAACATTATACAACATTCAATATCAATATATTTAGATATCCTTGCTCAACTATATTTGGATAATTACTAGTGAAGATATATTCCACATTCATGAGTGGTAATGCTAGTGACATGGGAATTCTAATAACATTAGTAATCCAAAGCACACAGAACTGCTTACCATAATCTCACACCTCAACTACTTATGTCATCATCTTACAATTATTCTAGTTCATCAAAAGGGGAGCCTTCATATAGGCATACTCCTTCTGCATGACCAGAAATATTAGGCACAACACATCATTCTATTTACCTTAGTTGTACTGTGGTCCAACTTCATAAGGAGTCTAGTTTTTCTTTTTCCTTTTCTTCAAGAAATCTTGTAAGGAATGTTGTCCTTTTTAGTGAAAATATATAAGGAGATCAACCATGCCAATGAAAATGTATAGATATCTCAATAGTCTTTATCTGCATAACCCAATTTCTTGCACACTAATGATTATATCTAAAGGATACATTATAACAGTGCTATATTGTACTAACTTGAATTCTGAAATTCAAGTCCTACCTTTACTTAGCATATATTTTGTATGCTAATGGCATTCAACATTCACAAGTTAATTCAGCAACTTCAAATAAGGAAGTTAATATTTACTTTCTGAGAATTTTTTGTTACACATAGTTCCATAAAACAAATAACATTCACTTCTTTCATCATTCACTTATTAGGTGTAACAAATAACCATTTGTATTAGTTCACGAACATAATTCTTCTTTATATGCATTTAGGACCCAAAGTCGTATGATAGTTATGTGCATACATATAGGTAAAAGAGTTTTGTCAAAAACTAATGGGCCCAAATTTTTTAGAAACATTATTTCCTACCTTCGATCTAAATGCTCAGTCAATAAATTTACTTTGGCTATAATTAGTCACCTTAACCAATTATTTATTACCAACATCCATATTCAATCGTCTTCGTTCGACTAACATGCATCCATACGATTTAATGCAATCGTTTCGTTCCTCATTTTACATGAAATTCTAAATGTAAAGAGGCGCTTTCCTATTTTACATAGTGTTAGTATTGGTAACATTTATTTAATACAATTTGTATTTTTTATAATCTTGACAGTGCAACATATGTTTTAGCATGGCTACTACTTTAGCATTACTTACCTTTTTCCTAAACCATTTTACTATACATGATATTTTTGCGGATAATCTTTTAGAGAGTTTTTTAAGGGTAATACAATCACTCCTAAATGATCAACTATCAAGTTCCCTTTCATGGATTTCTTTTAGGTAAGTTATATATGCATACATATATATAATCAGATGCCTCTAAGACTTTGGAGTATACTCTCATGAGCCACTTACATTTACTTATTACAATAATGAACCCCAAATTAGGTCTAGAGGACCTTAAATCAAATTCAATTCTCATTAGATCCTTAGTAGTCCTATATTTTATTATTAGTGATGTAACCCTTTCCCACTAGTCCTTAACAACAATTGTTCGATGGTTTTCAAAGCTACCGATTACAATTTGTCAACCTTGCAGTTCTAAGAATCCTTTATATACCAAAGTCATTAGTAGCAGGTTCAACTATGCATGTAAGTTTCAAAGGTCACTTTTCATAAATTCAAAATTACTATTCAAGATAGAGATTGCTATAGTACCTTCATATACCATGAGTTTGTTTAAGGAGACTTCTACACTTCATTAAAATTTATTGGTGTAATAGAAATAGAGATGAAGCAATCGTCTTAGCCATTCATAAACCTATTCGGAAGTAATCAAGGAATTTAACCAGATACTTGTGTACTTACATCATTGGGACTGACCTTGAACTGGCAAAGGTAATGGGCCATCCCATCCTTGCTGTGATTTTGAGAAAAATGTTCCACCTTCTCCTGCACAACTACAAGGTCAAAAATATCTGTGTATGGTATATCTTATGGTACCTGCATTTCCGAACAGTGTAGACTTGTTGATTCCTGTTATCAAAAGGCAAATCTCAATCATTAGTTTCGAACAAAACATGTAGGAGCATTTTGAGCCCAAATAGGCCCAACTATTTCAACTCTTTCTCTAATACCATATGTAAAATGCCTCTTAGTACCTTAATACCATTTGCGTGTAAAAAGGGGTAAATTTTTTGTTTTTAGTTACTACAAAATGACTCAATCCTATTAGTGGCAGATTTTACATGGCATTACAAAAAGTATGTCCAAACAAATCAATGACATTGACCATTACAAGCTTTGAACATCAATATCTGAAAATATGTAGGATATAAATCAGCATCAGTCATTACGAATTAAAAATCAACCATTCATTCCTTCCTTTTACTGTCCTTATTACTTAATACACTAGGTAATTAAATTCAACCTTTATTCCACAATATTCTGTGTTTACATCTTTACCATGAGTAACCAATCTTCTTTGACTTTAAACAGTAATAGAAAATCCATGAACTAGATTGTCTAGATAAGATCTGTGAATGATAATATAAGACCCAAAAATGTTATGAAGCATTATTGAAACAATGTAACATACCTGATCTACCTCATTGTAAATTTTTTCCTCCTTTTGATAATCATAAAATATGTTTCGTTAACGCCTTATACCAAATTTAGCAAATGTAGCATAAAAAAATTGTAGTACCCCATACATTAGACATCATTGTTAAAAGGTGCATAAGAAACATAAATAAAAAACAAAGAGGAGACATCAGGATATGTGGTTCACCTTGTCCATGAGGCTACGTCCACCAAGTTTATTGGTCCCTTTTATTGATTGATTAAAGAGAAGAAATTTACAATGTTGTGGCACATACACTGCCCTTTTCCTTACCTCAAGTCTCTTCATAGAGAGACATTTTCAGAGTACCAAATCCCCTATTGAAGGCCTTTTCCTTACCTCAAGTATAAATGGCACAAATATGTACATAATACTTCCTTGAATGATAACACTCCACATGATTTCAGGCAACAGGGACTCATAACACTCGAGGGCCCCTTGAACAAGGTCATAAAAAGTATATTGGGTATGTAAAATGCATTATTTGAGTGTGATAAAATATCTTCCATGGAGCATCAAAACATTTGGAATTTATTCATTCTCACGGCATCTCTATGGCTCACAGAATTCCTCTTCCTCCTCCCTCAAATAAGTACAGATAAGACATAAAATCAGTAAAGATAACATCTAGCTAGCAGTTAGGCTGCATTAAGTCTAACCTCTAGTTCTTCTATGTTTTTAACTTCTAGTTCTCAGAGAAGCCTATAAGTTAAATTAAAATTATCCAAACAGATTTTGAAGTCTCTTGATTACTTAGAAATACCTCGTGAGGCATTTTGCAAAACTACTTTACCTTCAATATAACATGGCAGAGAATACTTAATGCATTTTATCAAACATATCAGTCAGCCCAAAGTGGGTCCTAATTTAACAATTAGGGAAAATAATAACTTGTTGGAATGACTACATTGAAATTCTTTCATCATTCATCTTAAAAAGGCAAAGGGGTCCTCTTTGTCTTATACTCTAGTTACCCTAGAGATCACTATCTATACAACACAGATAATGGAGAAAGTATTGAAAAGCTTGCATACAAACAAACAAGGTTAACAGTGTATATCCTTCTACACTATACAAGCTATCATAAACACATTACCTTCAATGTTGTGCCTTCTCCAAACCAAGGAAGAGGTACAGCATTAACTCGATCTCTTAATTAGGGAAACAATAACTTGTTAGAATGATTGAACTGACTACGTTGAAATTCTTTAAGGATTCATCTACTATACCCTACTCCATCAAATACGCATCCAGGCATAAATCCAAATCGTAATCGAAGAAAGGACCCAACATGGTTAAGGCAACACAATATTTCCAAGCTATAGCTGATAATAAGATATCGGGGACTTAGATCTAGGCTTAAACAAATGCTACTGAACATAAATTTTCCAGGTCTAGAAGCTGAAATCTCAATTCTTATCAATGACTGTGGAAAAAGAAATGTTGGCATTCCGGATGGAAGCAATCTATAAGCTCAGATCCACGGGATTCTAGTTAAAAAAGAAAATCTAAGATCCAAATGAACGAAATCCCCTCATTAAGAGCCGAGAGGTAAATCTTCTCTTCAACAGGCACATAAAAAAATATGTAAACCAGATTTAGATGCACGGATTCTTCCATACCTTATATCGTAATCATCATCATAAAAAAATTACCTTCATCCTTGGCACGTCATACCTCGATCAATACTTACAGGAAATTTGATAGCCTGGTTCGGATTTCCACTTGATTCATGGGTCAGAATGCACTGGATTCGGTGCTCACGAACCTCAATCACAGTGGTCGTGACAGCATGTACTTCCCCTTTGTGAGCCAATGCCAGGCAAGTGAATGCATTTGCAATGCTCTCAAGTTGTCTCAATCTGCAAAGATCAATTGCAATAGCCAAGAAGTTCTTAGTTATGTCTGAAAATATGGAATCCTCGAAGGTTTCTTGCACAGCCTTTAGTCTGGTATCTTTCGGCACAGACAAGTCCTTGGTGAAATTTTGAAAACTCAGACTATTGTTATAAACCTCCATAAGGGTTTAATTGAGCTCCGATTCAACATTATCCAATATGTTAGCTTTCATAGTAGACACATAAAGGGTAGAGGCATAACTTCCAGCTACTCCATACATCGGAATAGGAACTGTAACATGTGTCTCTTTAACCTAGGAGTCCACGGAATAGTTCCTTGTTACCCTAAATAAAGGCGAAATTAGTGCAGGTGCAAGTGCAGAGTTATGTTTTGTGAAAGAGGAGATGTTGGAGTAAGACCAATAATTCGTCGTCAATGCTGCGAAGGCATAAGCTCTGCTCAGCACCATCTGATTCAAACTCATCCTTGCAATCCCAAATTTTAAATCAAACAACACCGAATAACCTGTTTTGTCTCCTCTCAAGGATGGAATGGGATAAATGGCATGACACAAAGCCCTCGCAAATTTGTAGGTATCCCTAACACCTCGTTTCCTTTTTGGAATCTTGAAATCATTCCTCTTAGGGAGCACAAATATTTATCTCTTCTCTTCCATGACCAAAAGGAGTTTCCCCCATTTCTCACGATCTGGAATGTATATAAATCTTGGTGAAATCCCTAATGCCCCTATCAACGCTCATGCATGCCCTGTAATGTCTCCACAAATGGTATCGGTTTGTTCAGGGTATGAATAAAATCTCCCGGTTCAATGTCTCTCAAAATCAAGGGAGTTTAAATGACACCATCAAAATTTATGGCTATAAAGCCGGAAATGGTTCCATAATCGGTGTGTCCTACAAGGTAAATTCAATACCCCATTTTAATATGGTATTCTTGTTCTATCACAAATATGTATATGTGATAATATATATGCATATATATATATATATATATATATATATATATATAGATAGATAGATAGATATTTATGTTATTTGCACATATTATATTTGTGATATATGTCTTTTATACTGGTTTTAATGTCTCTCTTACCCAAATTGGCGACTACGAAACCCACCAATAATCATCATAGCGAGCTTCCCTATGCCACAACATTTAGGTCATGGAGAACTAGGCCGCCTAGGTGTTGTCAACCACTAGTCTCTCCTCCTAGTGGAATCGGTTATCCATATGAAGTTGCACTCATGTGATTAATTAATTAATTAAATCAAAATACATACCTCTTAGTAAAGGCACGATGGGATTATATAAGACCCACCATTGTAAATGTAATATCAGAACTTATATATTATTTATATATTTATACGGTTTCTAGGGTTTCCCTAAAAAATATGATTCAGGTTTCTAGGATTTCCCTAAAAATAGGACCTTGTCCTTCAAAAAAATAAAAATTAAAAGAGGTAAAAGTAAAACCCCAGAAAAAGAGGTAAAAGTAAAACGAAAAAAAAGTGTAAAAGTGAAAGCACACGTGGTTTCTTAATAAGTGGGTTTGGGTTTATTCTAGAACAAAAAACAAAAAAGTGAGATTTGAACTTAGGTGGCAAAGATAACACTCACTGCTCCCAACCACCCAATCTAGACCATTTTACAAAATTTAAGGGGAAAAAATCTAAAAGTGCATAATAATTTCTACGAAGAAGGAAGTGAGATTTGAACTTAGGTGGGGAAGGTAGCACTCATTCCTCCCAACCACCCAATCTACTAGAATTTTACAAAAATTAAGGGGAAAAAAAATCTAAAATTACATAATAATTGTTATTAAGAAGCAAGTGAGATTTGAACTTAGGTGGGGAATATAACAATCATTCCTCCCAGCCACCCAATCTACAAGAAGTATTTAGGGGAAGAAAATTCATTATTTCAACCTTCAAAAATTATTATTATTATTATTATTATTACTTAATAATTGTATTAAGTGAAATTATTAAAGTACGAGAGTAAAGAAAAACAAGACAAAATCGAAGAAGACAAGAAGTTAGTCAAAAGGAAAACCATCTATCAACAAAGAACACTAGAATTCAGGAATTATGGTGAAGTCTAAATTAGAATTGTAGTCCCAACTACAAGTAGCAATTCGCAAAGTAGTTGACATGACGAAGTTTAATATTTCTAAGGAATTAATGAGTAAAAACTATACCAATCAGAATCTACAAAACCAGAAAGTCATGAAAGATGCAGTCGATAACAAAGAAGAAATAAAACAATTAAACAAAATTATCAAGGACAAAGATGAAAAAATAACACAAATTCAGACAAATGTAAGATTCCAAGAAGCAAATAATTACTTCCTTCAGCAACATATTGAGGAACACCAACAAACAGAAGAAGAATAAAAGAAAGCACACAAGTTGAAAATTAGGAAAGTCAATAATGCATTAACAAGTAATATTGAAGAAATATATAAATTCAGAAATCACAAGCCTGCATAGAGAAAGGGCCTTTACCCAATTTTTAGTCTGTTATGCTACTAAATGGTTTCCATCATGGCTATGAGGAAATGTTGATAGTAATGCTTAAGCTATTCACTTTAGGTTTGGGTTTGGGGTTCTTTTAGCCTGTTTAGGAATTTGATGCGATTGTTTAAACAATACTTTTATGTCTCTGTAACGTATAAATTTAATGTTAAATTTTGGGTTAAATAAACACTCAACTCTACATTTTGGGTATGCTAGGAGATCTATTATTTTTGGTTTACCATTAGATCTGTGATGGATTTTGGGTTTAAATAAATTTTAAATCGATGTTTTCTTTGTTTGCCAGGACCTCTATGGAAATGGACGTATTTATAATTTCTTCTAGTGCCATTGCGTGCAATGGCACTATGATGCCATTATCTCACTATTATTGTTGACTGTGGAAAAATATCATGGGTGTTTTAACTTGTTTTGCGATTAGTTTGAACGATTCTTCGTTTATGATTTAAGCTCTGTTAATGCAATCATTTGATTTTAAATGTAGATAATTTATGTGTGTTTAATGGATAAGAGGAAAATCCATTGAATTGTATGATGTTTTAGTTTTCATGGGCAATTGTAATGGATGGTTTTGAACCTTGTTTGTCAAATGCCTCATGTGTGTTGTGTTTTACATTTTTGTTTTTAAATGTATGAGATTATTTTGTTTTGTTTCTGAGATTCGATACTTGGTTGTATTTATTATATGACTTTGTTTATTTTTTTACATAAGTTAGTGCGCCTAGTTGAGCTCTTTGCCAATTAGATCCTGGTTTGATTTGATTGGATGGGGTTTAAATGTTAATGTTGTAGCTTATTGTTTTAACACTGTAAATATAATTTTACCTGCTAATAAATAAGTCACGGTTTATTTCTTTCGACCTTGGGTCGTGTGGGTAATTGATCTGTGATATTTTTTAATATTTGGTTTGTTAATATGTATATGTGGAAATTATTTTGTTTATCCTTTAATCATTCAACACTCATTTAGTTGAAGCATGTGAGATTGGAAACTAGGATCACGGTTCTGTTTGTTACTGTTGTAATTCCCCATTTTGGATTTACCTTCATAACCACCATTGCTTGTTTGTATTTTTATGGTGGAACTTCATGATTATGACTTGCAGTTATATATTTAATTTGTTTTCATTCATGAAATGTGAAAAATAAGATGTCCTATGAAGATGTTGTATGATGATGTAATTGAATGGATTATTATATGATGTGTGTACCTATGATGAATTAAATTATTGCACGAAGGAATGATGAGGATGATGATGTGGATCGATTGATTGTCAAGTAGAATTACTTATTGTACATGTGTATCTGTGAAGTACTAACCCACAGGACATTGATGCTATTTGATAGTCGAATACTTGATATGACACATGGAATAGTAGCTTGTTATGCTGTAAACCTTATCAACCAAAATGATGATACAATGACACAATCTGATAATCCCGATAGCAGCAAAGTATGAATTGATAGGGAATAAGGCGAGTATGTTGAGAGGGTTGGATGTGTTTCCCACCCTAGGTCACTATGATACCCCAGGTCATGGGAAGGAAGTGCTGAGACACACTCCCCAAGTTGTTGTGATGACGACGGTCAGATGCTTGCTAGGAGAGGCTAGGTCCGCTAGTTAGCCGACGCTGCCGCTCTCAGGTTCTATGTGGTGAGGCGAGTATAGCTCACACCCACTTTGCACTAGAAGAGGAAGTAAAGGGAGGATGCGGATGTAGGTTAGGATGGGAGGATATGATAGTTATTATTGTTGACAGCGGGGTGTTTCCTCGTACCGAATTAGTGGTAGTAGGTGCCTGTCTTGTTTGACCAATTAAGTTAATAGGAACACAAAGATAAGATACAGAACTATAAATGGGAGTAACCATTAAATAATTGAGAATGTAAAACAAAGTACCTTATACATGTATACTTTTTCTGCTTGTGTAAAGGATTATTAGTATTAGTTAGCATTTATGCATATAGAAGATAATGTATGTTATAGTACATGTTCTACCTGTGCATGTACTGGCCATGCATGCACACCTTGCACATGCATGCTAGTATCGATATGAAAATACTTAACATCTTGAATAATTGGATCAGTTGTAATAGGTAAATATGTTAATTATGCATTAATTAAATTCAAGCAATCACTTTTAAGTTACTGGATATGTGTAAAACAAGTCAATTAAGCTATTAATTAATTATATGTAAAGATGTAGTAAGCAATTAAGAAAAGTGTCGTTGATAAGCATTAACGTGGGAAAATGGTACTATTTAATTGTTAATCTTGATTAATTAAGCCATTAAACATACTTTGTTTTATCGATAAAAGTGTAGTAGGATACTTAACAATTAAACAAATAAATGTTGATATTATTATTTACCGCCAAATATTGTTATTGTTAATTATGATAATAAATTAGTAATATAATAATTATTATGTTTATTATTATTAAACTAAAAATTACTATTAATAATCTGTCCGTTATGAAGAATCATGAGTGAAACTCCTAAATTTCTCCATTACTAAGTTAAAAACTATAAACGCGATTCATCAAGGGGTATTATTAATTTATCAAAATTATTATTACGTTATTAAAAATGTATTATTAATTTACTCAATAACTGGAGTAAGTTAAGATAGGCTCATTCAAATATGTATATATTAATTAAGTGTTGTCATGTCAGACAAATGATATAAATTAAATAGTAATTATGTTGATCCAAAATGATGGTTGGATTAAATTATAAAATTAATTGACATAAAGATGACATATTTTATTCCTAGATTATTTAAACCTTAAATGCAAATCATAATATCATTTATCATGTTTAGGTTGAATAATTAAATTGACACGTAATAAACCTCATCATCATTGAGTTGATATTTATATTTTATCCTAAAAATATTAAAGAAGAAGCGGTGGTAATTTATAGCATTTAACTTGTCATGTAACTTAATATAAAAAGCCATTATTATCTTGTGCTGTAAAATAGACAAAATCAAGTGAGCAATTAATCATTTGACTTCCCGAGAGGACGAGAAATCCAAGAATTAATGTTACAATTATTTTACCCTTGGTTAGTGTGATTATATTAATAGTTTAGAATCCCAAAAAGGGAGGCTAAGGTGGTGGAGTAAGAGGGAAGGTTAATGAAGGTGAAAATTAGTATATAGGTAAGAGTTTGGGGGATTGTTCAAGGGATGGTTTCTTTTTGGTGGGGGAAGAATGTGATTGAGGATTTTAAGGAGAAGGAAGGTAAACCGAGGAGGGGATTAACTCGGGTATTGAGGAGGTGAGAAAATAAAACCATGAATGGAAATTGAACCATGGAGATCAAACTATGAACTATGGATGGAGGGATTCTAAATTATGGAAATCTGATATTTGTATTATCAGATTATGGGCTCGGGGGCTAGGAAATCTGTTGATTTCCTAGGGCCAACACGATGAGTTGGTTGGCAGGGTGGTTTATCTAGTTGGATGCTAAGGTTTTTTCAGCAAATAGAAACTTCAGGAGCATCGAGAAGCTGAAGTCCTACTGCAATCTACAAAATAAGTATTCTACTTGAGCAAAACTCTCTAAATTTTAGTACTGAAGGAAAAATACCTTTCATTTATTTTTATTCCTAATGATGTTAAAATTATGAACCAAATGAAAATACCATGCTATGAGAAAAATCATGAAAAGTTAAACTTATACTTATGCACAGATCTTTAAACTAAATTAAATAGGAAAATTTTGATTAAAAATAAGATAAACAATACATAAATTCTGGTATTATCTTCACAAAGTAGCTCTTGAAAAGCTATATAGATACAAGTAGAAAATGACAAGGACTTATGTTCCCGTCTTGAAAGGATAGGCACTACAACTGTAATTACTTAAACTGGTTGCGCTGATAGATTTGGATTGAAAACGAAATGGCAGGCCGACCATCCTTAATAGGATTTGATTGTTGGGCATGTGTATGCAATGTTTATAAGTTTTGACATTTATTTAATAATTTATGGTTTTTATGTAGATATGATATGTGAAATCCATGTATACATTTTGCTGGAAAATGAAATGTTCCATGTAACATGCCAAGATTCGTACAATGAAAAACACTCTTCAGAAGACTATTTATACCGTTGAACAACTATCCTTAACACTTATGAGTGGTAATATACAAAATAAAACACATTATAATTCAGTCACTGGAAACATCATAACACAATTGTATTAAAGTCGATCATTTAAATCCTTCCTAAGATTAATATCTTTATATTACTTAATATTTTAGGAAGGGACCCTAATCAATAATTCTATCATTTATTTAACATAATTAGACCGTGTAACTTATTATAATCGTCGAGTAAACAATAGTATTTTGTATTCAGAACACTCATATGAAGCCACTCCACTATTTATTTCATTATTATCAGGAGAATGAAGTATATATGAAGAACCTCAAGAGAACATAAAACATCAAACACATCAAGAGCACATAAGAGCAGGACCAATGTACGTGGTTCACCCAATCCATGGGTTATGTCCACCAAACTGTCACATCATGTAATATTTATCCAAATAATAGGTTAAAATCCACAACAACTTTGTTGCCATACTTTCTTTTTGTTGAGTCTCATAGAATCCCTCTTAGAGAGTATTGCTAAGCCATTCACTACTACTATCAAGATACGACATGAGTTTTTATATTATTTGACAAATTGTTCCAGTATCCTTATAAGATTACTATAAAAAAATTAGCATCCATACCTCCTTTATTCACAATGCTGGTGTTAGTGCCAAAAATTGTTCCCAAACTACAAGAGAACAAGCCAACACAATCTCAATAATCTCAATAAAGTAAAATAGGGTTTTCAAGGTTTTTTTGGTTGAGCAGTTTGAAGACAAGAGGGAAAACATTCATAAAACCAAATTAAACGCTAAATCATGAGCATTAAATGGATGAGATGCATAACATATAAACCATAATCCAACAGAAAACACAATACTAAATTTCACCCACAGTTGGCAAGCATTCCAAGCATAAAAACATTAAACAAGCAATGAATATATCAGCTGAGTAACTAAAACAAGTTATAAATGAAACCAGACAATAAACTAAAGGGCATATATTGGATATATTTCATCATTCAGTCCTCAAAATACACACAAGAGTCTTTACTTAGCTCATAAACCAGCCTGATGACCTCTGCTTGTCAGCAAAAAATTGAAGCATTTGTCTTTTTTTAGACTTACATTTATCTTACTTTCAAAATCAATTAGATAACTGAATTATAACTTCTTTTAATACTACCTATCGAATATTTCAATTTAAAACATCTTTACAAAAAATAAATTAACTTTTCAAACTTAACTAATAACTAACTCTTTTGACTAACTTTCACAAATATTTAGTTGCTTTAGCCAATAAAGCAAGTCCTTCCAAGGCTTGAGCTTTCCTTCTTGCCTTTAATTGATCTGTCTCCATGTCTACAATCTTCCTTATTAGCTCTTCATTATGTTGTTGTAGGTCCTGGATGGTTTGCTTTAACACTATGAATTGACTTTATGTTTTCCTTTTCCTTTTCAATGCTTCTCTTGAAACTGTAATTAACTCCTGGTACTGATTGTTTACTTCCTCCAAATCCTCTCTGAGCTTTCTGTTTGCAGTGACTAGGCCATCATTAGTTTCCTACATGTACTCTACCTGATACTTGTATTGTTTGATATTTCTTTGTAAATTATCTTGTTCTGAATCAATACGCTTGTCTCCTGCTAATGTTTGCAGCCCCTCAGTTATCCATGGGATCTTTAATTTCTTATAAATTTCCTCATCTTCTTCAATAAGTCCCGTAGAAGTTATAGGAACCTTTGGAAGTTATTCATTTTCAACATTGCATGGAGCTTTTTCTTCAACCATCTCCTTCTTCTCTAAGAAAGAACTCTTTACCTCACTCTGTTGTTGCTCTTGCAACATTTGATTTTGAATCTCCAGAAATATATCAGATATCTTTGTATCAGTCATGACAGATTTTCCTTTTGATTCTATTGGCTTTTTATCTTTACTGCCATCTTCAGCATCATCAAATTTTTCCTCAGAAGATGAATCCTCTATCAGTGTGACCTTTTCTTTAACCAACTTAGGATTTAACAGTTTTTTCATGTTTATTTTAAGTTTATTCTTAGGTCTTGTTTTAGGTCTCCAAACTGGAGCAATCTCTCCCAACATCTTGAGAGTCTTTCATTGATGAGTAATTGAGGTAAACTCAACAACTTTCATTTTCTTTCTTTTTTTACAGTGCTTCCTCATCACAATGAGTGTGAAGCTTTTGCTCAATAGAAACCCTAGTTTCATTTGTAACAGGAATTTTACCATCATCAAATAAGTATTTCTCATCTTCCTTTGATAGAACTGTGATAGGGATTTTCTTTTGCACTTCAATATCTTCTTTTAAATATTGAATTATCTCTATAGGTACAACATATTCAATAGGCTTAGCTTCCTTAATTTTTGGCTGTAAAGTATTGCTCTCATTCTCATTAACTTGCTGTTATAATTCAGAATTTTTATTTTCTTGGTTTGAAACTTCTTCTGGTTCAACCTTTTCTTCATTCTTGACTGCTACCTTTTTCCTAAGATTCTTAGTCAAATCTTGACCTTTGTCTGTTTGTCTTCTTTGTGACTGCTCCTCTTGATTAGTTTTGAAAACTGACCAGAAGATGAAATGATCCCAAGTATTCCCCCTATTCTACAAGACAATGATTATGATAAGCTTGATGAGTCCATAATGGAAAACATACTACTTTGTATGATTTTGGTGCTCTCTAACTCTGCATGACATCTTTTATAGAATTTTCAGGAAGAATAAAGGTAAGTTCATTTTTGACTCATCAATAAGATGCTGAAGAAACCTAAAGTGATATTTGAAAACGAAAGCATATCTACCCTCACAGGTAACATAACTCTGCAATACTTTAATGGGCTCAATCCAATCAGGTTTAAAGTTATGGATTGTAACACCTTTTCCCTAATCTATGATCACACTAGGAAGCAAGTACTTTTGTGCATTGAAGGTGAATGGACCCTTTTTGAACCATAACTCTCCCTCATCATGGATCCCTATTGCCTCAGCTATCAATTCCTTAGTTAATTTCAAATTTAAGGTGTTAAAAGACACTATGTCTCTGTCTAGGCATTGAGCAAATCGATAAGACACGTCTGCATGATATTCTTCAATTTTCTTAAAGAATGTTAACCATCCTACATCTGAAAATAACTGTGCACATTGTGGAAAAGTATTCACCCAGCTTAGGTCAGAGGGATCTGCCCTATTTGTTTTTTCACTCTTTTTAATATTTACTATGGTTAAACAGCTTCTGTCGATATACCACAGTCTAAATGTCTTCAAATCTCAACAGACTGACCTAAAATACAGTTCAAGAAACTCCAACAAGCTCTTATATGAATTCTACTATTCCAATGATGAATACTCTGAATGTATTGGTGAATAATTCATCATTTATCATGGATTGGGTCTTAAAACTAAAAGTCAGGCTTCGAATTTGTTATTAATTGTTTTTTTTTCAGAAAAGGCTCTGAATTCAAAAAACCCTAGCAAAGGCACCCGGGCTACCTGTTAAGATGATCAATGTGGGTGTTGAATATAGTTATTTCAGTATTCAAGTGTCGAATTGCATGCTCGACCTATCTTTGACTGCTTAGACCACGCCAACCTGTTGCTGCTGAGAAGCCCTAATTTCTCGTTTAGTTTTAAAATCTCAATTCCTACACATTGATTTCTCTCCTTGATATTCACTTACCCTTTGTGTCCTTCAAATAAAACATAATCTCAAAATCTTTGTTTCATTATGCTCTACTGTCATCATTATACCTGCTCAACATGAAAACCACCACAATTTCACCTCTATGATGGCATTCCACCTGCTTTACTACTTAAACTATCAATTAAGACACTTATCAAATGCATCATACAATGTAATTGACACCTTAGGTATGAGAATCCCGAAGAAATTTGACCAAAAAATGATGATTTTAGCTCGCATGATTTTCTTGTAGCGCTCTAGTGTATCAATTTCTATCTTGCGCTACAAGAAAATCCAATTTAATGATTTCACAAGATTAGGCTAATGATATGAGTTTGCACTTGGTTTAGGGGTTAATATTTAACTTTTATGCTATTTAAAAAACTCTTTAACCCATATATGCCTTATAAAACCCCTCAATTATAAAATCAAAGCAAAATTTGTAAAAATAAGGTTATAAATAAAAAATCATGAGAATTAAAAGTTTAAAATCAACATTATCCCTATCAACAAAATTTTCTAGAAACAAAAAGTAAAAGCAAGGTTCAAAATATGAATAAAAGCATGAAAACAATGGAAGACAAAAACATGACCTAACATCTGGCTCTTGTTGTGGGATGAAGTCCTCCCTGTGAGGCTTCAAGAACCTATAGACTAGTTCCTTCTGTACTGCTACCTGCTAATATGCAAAATTTCCATGGGGTTATGGATTCCTTATTCTTCTTACTCACACCGGTATATACAATGAAAACTAAAATCCCTTTCAAAAACTGTAAAAATGCTTGAGGAATCGTCCATTAATAGGATTTGACAATTCCTCACCCTCCAAGGTCTGTAGAACAAAAGTGATGTTTTCCAAAAACTTAGATACTAGGAAAGTACCAAACTAGAGGTTATCAAACTTCCCATGTTTTCCTTTTTGCTCCTTCCTTGCATCCCATATCAAAACCATGTCTCCTATTGAAAAGGTATTATCTTTAATATTCCTGTCAAATCTTTCTTTAATCTTCAACATGTATAGTTGTGGCTTTTCTTCAACTTTTTCTCGATTCTGCTGCAACTCTATCATTGCATAAATCCTTCTCTGCATATCATTAGGTTTTCACAAAATTCCCCCATAGACTTAGACTTAAAAGCTTTTTAATTATCAGTTAATATTCTCTGTGGACACCTGAATCTACTAAGAATATTTTCTTGAATAAAATCTATAATCACCTTATCTGTGGCATTCCTTGTGGGGATATCTTCCACCCACTTAGTAAAGAAATCTGTTGCAATCAAAATCCACTTATGTTGTCCCAAGGAAGATGGATTTATCTCTCCTATAAAGTCTAGACCCCACTTCTGAAAAGGGGCACTTATTGCAATTGGTTTTAAAGGTAGTGACAACAACTTTTGTTTACCAGCAAATTTCTAACAAGGGATACATGCTCTTACCTGCTGATATACGTCTGAAAATAAAGAGGGCCAATAGTATCCATCTCTTAGAATTTTATATGCTATTTCCTTCCAATACCTATGACCTCCACAAGCAACTTCATGAGATTCAAAAATTACTCCATCAATTTTAGGTTTATCTAAGCATCTGAGTAGGATACCCTCTGGATCTTTCCAAAATAGCTACTGCTCTACCAAATAGTAATTAGTAGTTTTTAACTTCAAACACCTAGCAACTTTTTTATCTAAGTGATCTGGACATTGTAAGTACAAAAGAAAATATACAATGTCTGAAGAGAAATCCATAATCTTCTCCTTCTCTAGATTTGCTTGATTTTTTTCCTGTGCTGGCTGTTCTGCCATCAAATGCAATCCTAAAGCTTGGAAATTTCATTCAGCTAAAAACTTAGCTAAACCTTGTCCCTTTACTAGCTTTGTAGGTCTCATATCCACATCATACTCCATGATTTTAGCAATCCACTTTCCTCTTTTTCCATCACTGTCAGGCTGAGTCGGGACATCGTTTATGGCAGCATTAGAAACATATGCAATAACTTTGGAGTGCAAGACATAGATTCTGAAAAATTTCAAAGCTTTTACCAAAGAGTAAGCCTGTTTTTCTGAGATGCTCTATTTTAATTCAGAATCTCTGAGAGTTTTGCTAAAGAATGCGATAGGTTGTTCAAGACCAAGGCTTATTCTTCTGTAATAAAACAGTAACCAATGTATCTTCAAATGCAAAAGAAAAGGTTAGAAATTCCTTTGTAAAATTTGGACTTACTAATACTGGAGCTTCAGTAAGAGCCATCTTAATTTTTTCGAATGAATTCTTTGCTTCTGCAGTCCATCTGACTTCTTGATCCTTCTTTTGCATGGTTATAATCTATTTGATAGTCTCAGCAAAATTTGGTACAAACCAACGCAGAAAATTGATTTTACCAATGAAACATTGAACATTGTAAGATCCCCCTCCAACCTTGAAGACCTAAGAGCGACTATGACTCGTAAAAGTAGAAAATAAATCATAAATGCATTCATGAGGAATAGAAAATCCTCACCTCAATAAGGTAACTCCCACTGCAAGTTAATCAAGGGCACTTGAGACATTTTTTTGAAGAACATTATATGTATGGCGGGGACATACATTTAAGATATGTATTATCTATAGAACATGTAGTGTTACCTATAATTATGGGACATCACATGGTGAAACAAATCGCATACGTATATAATATTATATGTAGAACACTACATATATAATAATGAATAATATTATATAAATATATATTAACGAGGAATAATATATATAGATTGGAGGCATATGTATAATTGTGACATATATTGTTGAATACATAATGCCACAGCATTACATGGTAATGCAAACTTCCTGCGTACATACATTATATGTAGAGCATACATATAATAGTGGATCCCTATATATACATATAATAATAGAGAGTAATGTATATATATAGTTTGGAGGCACATATATAGTTGTGATATTTATTGTAAGTTGAACACCTATAAATGTTACAAGGCCACATGGTAATTGCAAACCTCCTACGCACATAGATTATATGTAGAATGTATACATATGCAACACTATATGTGAGACTAATGCCTCTTACATATANNNNATATTGGTGGAGAAAATCCACACCAATTGATTATCCCTCGGGTGATAACAAATTGATTGTGGAAGCGTTATTGAAACTCCTAGACTTGCATTGAAAATTGAGGAGGCATTATTGCTGATTTTAGGCTAATATGCATTGATGGTGAATGCCCTATTTCATGATCGCCAATTTGAGAGGCGTTAATTACTCACCTTGACTGAACAAATGGGCGTTAGGGGAATCCGCAAGCACTAATGGTGGAAACCTGGTAGGGCGGGGAGGAGAATAAATCGTCGTTGTGGACTTGTTTGAGAAAAAAAAAGGAGGGTTAGTCGAGAGTCTTGGAGGAGGGAATACAAGCGATATTGGGAAACCCCCCCCCCAAAAAAAATGATCTCCTCCAAGCTGCGAAAGGCTCAACAGAAAGCTCTAGATCCTGCGAACTAGGGTGACACTTCGATGGAAGGCTATGTAGCATTTTCTCAAATTTATGCAATGATCCACCTTTCCATATTACCCTCGGTTGTGTTCATGATATGAGTAGCTGTCAGGTACGTCTGCATTTTTTCTCCTATGCAAGTGAGGATAGCCTTGCCAGTTAATTACGATAGGATGACTTGCACTTTGATGTGGATCTTTTGGCTTGATATTGCATACAAATCTGGAAAAATGTTCATAGTGTTATATTGCATTATATATTGTTACTTGCCTATAATTTAGTGGGTTTTCTTATTTGAGCCTGAGATTTAATGGTTTCTGGAATCTTTGGTTGAACTTAGATAAGTAATGAGTGTCGTTGTCTTAAACATGGAAATCTGTTTCCTGTGTTTTATCCTTTATATATGCCAACGTCGTGCATGGCATTTTGGAGTTTTGTATAACTCATATCATGTTGGACCTGGTAGTGCATACGACTATTGTGTTGAATGCTTGACAAAACTTTAGATCCAGCGTCTGCGCTTCAGATATGACAACCACAGGAAATCGACTTGATGAATAAATATTTAGGGTTTTCCAGGCTAAATACTTAGCGATTCCAAAAGTAAAGACATCTGACCTCTATTTAGACCACAATCTCCATATTGGAATAGGGAATGACTGATTAAATTTTGAGGAATGCTGCTTTTTCTTTCCCAATGACCCCAGCGAACAGAGCCAGTAGTGCTAGTTACACATTGGATGAGAATAGTGAATATTGGCAGTGGATAGATTCAGACTGCTTATATATTTTTTTTATTGATCTGTGTTTTGTTCAGTAGCAATTAGCGGTGATTGAAAAGATAACGTTGAAACGATATTCTTCCCAAAAACCTAGTATCGTTGTTGGTTGTTAGTAGCAATGATAGTATATTTGATGATCAATGTTTTTGGTAGTGACAGAGTCTTAAAGTAAACTTAGGATTTTGAGTGCTTAATGTTTAACATTATTACGACTGCTGTACATTTGTCCGGTGACTCTTTAAATGTAGATTTCCACTGCCATTTGTTAACATACAACACACTGGATACACGGTTATCAGTCTTATCATGTCATAGTGAAAAATAGAAGCAACAATATCCCATATCATGTTGGTGTTAATATCTGATCCGTGACTAAGATTTCCAACATCTCTGTGTGGTTTAGGCTTCCAGCTTAGCTCGTCCTGACTTAGGAAGAGACATACGACTAGAAATCTCTGATATTTTGACCTACACATTTCGGATGGACAATGGGGGCTGTAAGCGTAAATTATTAGCTGCTTAATCATGTAAGGTAGGCATATAGGTTTACAATGCACATAGAGAATGTAAATACTGGCAGGGATCGAGATATTGCAGAGTACTAATTTTTAAATTCTTATCTATGTCTCTGGAGTTTGTTGAGGACGGGGACTATATATAGATATATATACATATATATATGAGACTTATGAAATGTTTGTATTATGTATGATGATTTGATCCTGGACTGGCCAGCTACAATTTAGGTTTTAGATTCCATGGTAAGTTTACCAAATGTTTAAATACCTTGGGCACTCAGAAGGTGGAAAACATCATCCTGATAATTACTGTCTTCTGAATGCCCATGTTGAATAGCACATTTTAGCAAGATCTTGTTGTGTAAGTTAATACTTTTTATGTTTCATGAGAACTGTGTTCTGTTAAAGGTTCCAAGAAAAAAATTGGAAACAAGTAGATGTAGGCCATATTCATGTATTTGGGATGAATGTTACAGCTTGTTACTCATGCCCTGGTTAGGCCTCAGTATTTTGGAAAAATATGCAGTATCAGAATGTACTTTTGTAACCTGGTTGAAGAATTTAATAGAAAATCTGAACGGTTTGGTGGACTTAACCCCAAGGTTGGGGTGAAACACGTACATCCTTGTCTGTCTCCTTTTCATGCGCCTGAATGTTTACTCTCTCAATTTTATTTTTGTATAAATGATACTATTGAAAATGGATTGAAGTATATATATAACACCTTTGAAAGTGATTATTACCAGGAAAATGAAGTCTGTTTCATTGCATTAATTGGTTCTTGTATTATGTACTTCATTGTCTGTATGAAATGATCCGGTATCGTATTCTTTTGAAATAACCGTACACAAAAGGGCTCCCAGACCCTTTTTGCAATTTTTGTCTAAATATGTGGCACTAGAATTTATTAGGGGAGCTTATTAAAAGGAGACCAACAATGCTTGAATTTTAACAAGGAAAGTGCTGGTAGGCAGTTAGACAATAATGGCTACCCTTAGTTTATGATAGTTTTGATTCTTATTTTCTAGTTGAAGACTTAATAACTAAGAGTTGAGTTAAGGGGGAGTTAAGAACTCAGATTAATCCTTTATGTACTTGCATAAGACTTAAGGGCATATCATAATGTCATCTATTGAGTGGCTCTCTTTTAGTATTTTAGCATGTAGAAAAAACTAAATCAGAAATAAGATATGGAAATTTGAGAAGCGGGAAGATCCCTGCTAGTAGGGATCATACTAATTGGTTGATAAATACTAAATAATTTCTGTCTTATGACTGATACTTCACTAAGGCCATTTATTACAAGTATTAGAATAACATCCTTCATGGGATTATCTAGCACAAGAATTTCTCTTTTTGATTTGTCAGACCTCAACTTGAGTGCATTAAAAGTTTATGTAAAGAATGTTTTTTCCAGTTTACTTAATTCATGAACCAGCATTAACAGAAATTAAATGCTTAAAACAGAAATGAAAAGAAAAACTGATAAACAGACGTGGGAAAAACAAACACAGAATCAGAGAGCCAAAAAACAGAAGTTGATAACGGAGTTCACCCCCTCCATTGGGCTACATCTCCGGGTCCCTCTCCAATTGTTAGTTTTTCAACATTTAATCTAGCATTATGTTAGGATCTTTTCACTGAGAGAATAACAAGCACAGCAATAACATAAGCACATCACATGAGACAAGAGACACAAAGAGTTTTGATAGGGGAAACCATAAATGGAGAAAACCCCTCAACTTCATCTAAGATAGTATCACCACAAGATGTGAAACCCAAAACAATAAGATGACCTCCCAACACAACAGCAGCCTTCTGTCTTCTGTCAAGACAAAGTATTTCCTTCTCCAAAGGTGTGCCACACTTGAGAGAGCAAGTGATGTAATTCACAAGTGATAAATAGAGAGACTCTCACTCTCTATTTATATTCTTACGTTGACTTGAAGTGCACTCAACCATGTAGGCTTAACTTACAATTACTTACTTGAGCCTACACCTTAATTAGTGTATAATAACCCAAGTGCCCCGAAACTGTGGGGACTTACCTAATGACTTGACAAGACTTGTTTACATTAATAATCCTCCCGATCGAAACATCGGGGTAAGACAATATGACTCAAATACATAATAGAAACATCCCGAAATAAACATCGGGTTATAATATATGAAATACATATAAGAATACATTCTGAAGTTACATATACATCAACACTCCCTCTTAACTAGGAAGGTATTCTTTCGACACAATTTTCAGCACTGGTCTTCTTCTCTGTATCACTGGATCATGTTCGTCTTCAATTCATCTCTGTCATCAAGTCTTCTTCGTCTTCAAGTCATCTTCATCTTCAAGTCATCTGGATCTGGATCATCTCTCGATCTGGATCATCATAGGAGATCATCACAGGATCTAGATCATCACTCGATCTGGATCATCATCACTGAATCTAGATCATCACTCGATCTGGATCATCATCACTGGACTCGATCTGGATCATCACTCAATCTAGATCATTACTGCTGGATCTAGATCATAGCTCGATCTGGATCTCCACTGGTCATCATCATGTGTGTACTATCTCGTCATAGGAAGTTCTACAGAGCCAGCCCTTTTTCATGCTGGTTGTAGGCCTACTCTCATGTAGGTCTTCTCCCACCACTTACATCTGACCTGCTCGTCAGAAAGGCACGCCCAACACTCACATCTGGTCATGTAGTAAACTACAATCACATCAGAAAGGCCCAGCACTCACATTCACCAGCATGATAGGACACATCAACTATCATCTGTGAAATGGCTCAGCACTTATATTCACCAGCATGGTAGGACACATCAACTATCATCTGTGAAATGGCTCAGCACTTATATTCACCAGCATGGTAGGACACCTCAACTACCATCTCTGAAATGGCTCTGCACTTATATCTAACCTACTCGTCAGAAGGGCACAATCCCATCCAGGCAGGAGCCACCTCCGCCACAATGATGGAAGAGTCTCACCCACAATGAGGAGATATTTCTGTACTTACATCTGACCTACTCGTCAGAAGGGAACAATCCCATCCAGGCAGGAGCCACCTCTGCCACAATGATGGAAGACTCTCAGCCACAATGAGGAGATATTTCTACACTTACATCTGACCTACTCGTCAGAAGCGCACAATCCCATCTAGGCAGGAGCCACCTCCGCCACAATGATGGAAGACTCTCACCCACAATGAGGAGAGATTTCTGCACTTACATCTGACATGGAAGGAACTAAATCCTTTATCCATGAACAGAATGGAACTGCCCTTACATCTGACCTGCTCGTCAGAATGGCACAATCCCATCCAGGCAGGAGCCACCTCCGCCACAATGATGGAAGAATCTCACCCACAATGAGGAGATATTTATGCACTTACATCTGACATGGAAGGAACTAAATACTTTAGCCATGAACAAAATGGCACTGCCCTTACATATGACTTGCTCGTCAGAATGGCACAATCCCATCCAAGAAGGATCCACCTCCGCCACAATGATGGAAGACTCTCACCCACAATGAGGAGAGATTTCTGCACTTACATCTGACATGGAAGGAACTAAATCCTTTAGCCATGAACAGAATGGCACAGCCCTTACATCTGACCTACTCATCAGAATGGATCTCAATCTTAGCACTCATATCTGACATGGAAGGAACTGAATCCTCTCACCATGACAGAATGGCTCAGCGCTTACATCTGACCTCCTCGTCAGAATGGATTTGGGACACATCACTATCTCTGGGAGGAGGCCTCGATCTGGAGAACACCAAGTCTCTCTTTGATGT
>LPNX011120957.1:390239-467603 GCA_001517045.1 Pseudotsuga menziesii | reverse complement strand
GTATCAACCGTCTCTGAAGAAGCATCACTCAATAGCTTCAGGTTCGATGCCATAGGTGTGGCCATGCAGTCCATCATCCTAAACCTCTTCAGGATCTCTACTGCATACTTCCATTGTCCAAGGAAGATTCCATCTGCACTCTGCCACACCTCCATACCTAGAATAATAGTGCATCGACACATAACAGGAGCATCACTGGTCTTCCACCTTCAACCTTGAATCAAAGGTTGGAATCCACTTTACTCTTAGTAAAGCCTAGAGTCATCAGTAATCTGCTCATCCTGTTGTACCATGTCAAACCTCAAGATATTCTGTAGTCACTCCCTCTGAAGCGGAGCATCATACTCCCTCTGTCTTCGGTGCTCTATGCACTGAAAAAATTCTGTAACGGAGTGACAAGTAGCTTCCTATGCTACTAGTATTCTATGCATCCATCTAGTGTATAGAATTTCATCTTCAACCTTTTAGCCAAGGTTAAGATCTTCATCAATCTCATCATGTATTTGTTTCAACTCTTACTGGCTGCAAATGTCTCTTCGTAGTCTAGGCCTTCCTTTCGTGAGAAGCCTCATTCTACGAATCTTGCTTTGTATCCCACCATGTTTCCATCTACTGCATGATGGAACTATGAACTTCTCTTCAGGTCTCGATACTGTGCCCTGACATCATTCTTCTTGGATTGGTCTTCCCTTTCTTCTTGGTGGATGGAAGGTTCTGCATCAATGATGTCACTGCACTCATCATATTATTCTTTGTCTTTGAACTGTCGTCACTTGTTCTTTGGAACAAGTCTTCATTCTTCTTTGCTTGAAGGCGATTATGTATGCGATCTTTCCTACAAGTCAAATGCAATTGTATGGTTAGAAACATTTCATAAGGAATATTTATACTGGAAAAAACTTATGCATAAATATATGATCATGCAACTACTTTAGCCAATAAAACATTCATCCATATCTCATTGAAACTTTCTAGATGCCTTCCATCTCTACCAGGACAACATTGATATTGTGCGCTAATCCAATATGTCAGCAAAGAGGTTTCATTCTAGATAAGTAGCAATGGAGAATTTGTATAGCCCCATGAGCTACTTACCCAAAACATGCATATTAGTAGTATTCTGTCATTAATGCAAACATCCTGTCATGCATAATACAATAACTGAATATAAACAAATGCATAACAAAATAATATAATGAAATGACAATTGAATACTTATCTTTATTTGTTTCGAGGGTAGACTCCTTCTTGAGCCTTCAGCTTCATCGTCTTCTTAATTCATAATATCATTGTTTCTTATCCAAAAGCTAAGGTGGATAAGAAGTTCTTTAAGAGTTGAGTTCTTCATATTCCTCATTGCTTGAGGGATCTTCTTTGGATGGAAATAGTTTGATCTTCAGTTGCTCCCATCTTCTCTTCTTTTCTTATGATTCGAGCTTCTTCTTCTTCACGGAGTCTTCTGAAAGTAATCACTTCCTTCTGGAACACATTACTTGAATGAATGAATTCCACGATCCTGGGAGGTCATTCAAGGTGGCCATCACCACTTCTTTTACCGCTTCAAGTTGTTCTTCCCTTCAAATAGCTTGAAATTCTGGAATACCTTCAACAACTTTGCTTTGTAGTGCACATGTGCAAGTTTTCTATGCCAAAGCTCATTTGGCTCTACCGTATCATGGATCAAGGCTTGTTCTGGATGGCCCTTCAATTTGTACAAGCCTCCTTCTTGTTCTTCAATCACTACCGCATCATCGATAGTCTTTCCTTTTGGTCACATGATGACTTGACCATCTATGAATGCAGCCCACATTCCAGAGTCTAGCTTGTATGAATATTCCTCACTGCCTTTTATTGGATATTGGTAGTCATCTACAAGTTTCACCTTGTGAGGTGATTCATGTTCTGATAGTCTTACAAAGGATTCCTTGAATCCCATCATATGTTTGGAAGCCCCACTGTCTATAAGCCAATCATCACTTCCATGAGTAATGTTACCTATGAGAGCTGATATTAGAACATATTCATCCTTGCTTGAAGAATCTTCACTTTCATATCTGGATCTCTTTCTGGATGGTTCATCATCCTCTGCAGCATGAGCATGATGTCTTCTTTGGCCTCATCTCCCTCTGAAACTGGAACCTCCATACTCATGTAGGTGTCCAATCCATTTTATTCAGAGAGATCATATACTTCCAGGTTTGGAAGTTGTCAACTTTCGCAAGGTTTTAACTAAGCTGATGTGATATATCATATTGAAATGAGAACCTCAAATGGAAATAGCAAAGGATTAGATCTTACCGATTTGAGGTGTCCGTCCTTGTCCCGGAGTTCGCTGATCTAGGGTTTGTCACAGAAACCCTAATTTTCAAAACTTGGAATCTTTAAGATATGATTGGATAAAGATATAGATATCTTCAAATGGAGCTGTCCAATTTACTCCTTTTCTAAAAACAATGGAGGGAAGCTCCTGAAACAAGAAGCCCAATTTTCTGATTTCTTCTGCAGAAATGCCTGTTACTGTTTCTATTATATCTCTGATTTTAATGATCCTCTGTGTCTGAAATTTCTCACTGAGGTAACCTCGCATGTCCCTGATCCAAAAACGCAGGTTTCATTAGAATTGGTTTCACCATTTGGGATTTATGATGCTTTTCCCAAGGTGACCTGTTACAGGACTGTTCAGAAAAGCGAAGTTGTATGGAATGCCACGTGTCACTGGTTCATATTCTGAGTCTGATATTCAGACCACAGAAATTAAAGTCCATTCCATTTCTGTAACATCTTCAGGAATTCCATTTGGACCTCTGTAGCCCAAGATATTTCAGATCTCCCTAGGTGTCCTGTTTATGGAGGATTTCTGGAAGAGGATGGAACCCTAACTTGCAGAGATCATATATCCCAGAATATAGAAATTATGAGGCTGATTCTTGGACACAGTGTTCATCAGGATGTTGTCTTCGTCCCCTGCAATTTTTAGATTCTTATACTTCTCCAATCTCGGAATATAGCGACTGTACCAAAACTTAGCAGTTTTAGTATTTAGGGTTTCTCCTAGCTCAGGGTCAAACTAGGGTTTGACTTTTCTGGAGTTTCACCCAACCAAATTTCTTGATCTAGGTCTCTAAAATTCGGTTTTGATGAGGAGAACAATCCTATGTTGGTCTCACTCAAAAATTCCTCTTCTGTATAAATCCCTAATTTCCAAATCGAAACTGAAAATGCTTGAAATTGAATTCCGCATCGACAGAAAGATGCACCCTTCAATGGAGATTCATCTTAGCATAATTTTGCTGAAAATATGTGGAGGAAGATCCAAAAAATAGGAATCCCTAGTTCCTGTAGTTGTACAATGTCTTCTTCTCAGGTTAGCTCTGATACCATGTTAGTTTTTCAACATTTAAGCTAGCATTATGTTAGGATCTTTTCACTGAGAGAATAACAAGCACAGCAATAACATAAGCACATCACATGAGACAAGAGACACAAAGAGTTTTGACAGGGGAAACCATAAATGGAGAAAACCCCTCAACTTCATCTAAGATAGTATCACCACAAGATGTGAAACCCAAAACAGTAAGATGACCTCCCAACACAACATCAGCCTTCTGTCTTCTGTCAAGCCAAAGTATTTCCTTCTCCAAAGGTGCGCCACACTTGAGAGAGAAAGTGATGTAATTCACAAGTGATAAATAGAGAGACTCTCACTCTCTATTTATATTCTTCCGTTGACTTGAAGTGCACTCAACCATGTAGGCTTAACTTACAATTACTTACTCGAGCCTACACCTTAATTAGTGTATAATAACCCAAGTGCCCCGAAACTGTGGGGACTTACCTAATGACTTGACAAGACTTGTTTACATTAATAATCCTCCCGATCGGAACATCGGGGTAAGAGAATATGACTCAAATACATAATATAAACATCTCAGAATAAACATCGGGTTAAAATATATAAAATACATATAAGAATACATTCCGAAGTTACATATACATCAACACCAATGGGTACCGATCCAATTAATCTCTTTGAGGTGGTACAAAAATGGTTCTGGAATCAACTTCAGCAACTGTAAATAGAATGTTGTACACAGTCTTTAATACCTCTCTTATGGAAATTACAATTAGCCTTCGAAAGGCAAAGAAAGCTAAATTATAGCAGAGAATGTCAACTTCAAAAGAACAGCGTCTACGCACTTCACAGCAACTCCCCAAGTTTTTCATAACAGAAAAATGAAGCTCTATGCTCTAACACAATCTGAATCTCCTCTCTTCCGTCCCCTGATGTTGCCAGAAGTCCTCTATTTAACGTTTAGGATAAGTAATGGGTTCGACTCGTCTTTATCATCACAGCTGTTATCTTCTTTATTATCATTACAATCATATGTTAAACTGAACCACGCAATCCCACCAAATCACTGCACAAGCATTATGTTACCACGACATTCCATATCCCTGAAACGTTGCAACTAACTCCACGCACATGTGTTTACTCTCAACACGTTGCAATTACCTGCAATCGGGCTATGCCATATGTAACGTAACTGTTTGATGTCACCACCAACTTCACCAATGTCATAGCATCGCAGCATATGTCCAATGTCACAGCATCGCAGCATATGTCTAATGTCGCAGCATCGCAGCATATGTCCAATGTCATCGCATCGTAGCATATGTCCAATGTTGCAGCATTGCAGCATATGTAACCAATGTCGCAGCATCGCAGCATATAACCAATGCCGCAACATCGCAGCATATAACCAATGTCACAGCATCGCAGCATATAACCAATGTTGCCGCATCGCAGCATATGTGACCACGCGGGCTTTGCCAAAAACCATTTTAGATTACCTCCTAATGGTGCACAAACTGTGCAGCCCATACTCCACAAGCTGCACATCCTGTGCAAGCTGCACAGCCCGTGCAAGCTGTACAGCCCATGAAAGCTATGCAAGCAGCGTGATGTTCTGTCGCACCGCGTGGCCCTTAAGGATAGTCGCACACTATGTTTAGCATATGTTATGTTCTTTGAACCATAGATTAATAGCTATTTTACCATGTTGGATCAGTGTAATTTTGAAGATGAATAATCCACTAGATCATTCCTCCCCATTGAAGAGATTTTGGACCACCAAAAGCTTGAATCATTCTACAAGTAAGTGAGGGTACAACTCCCCCACTTTCCCAATCTCCATCCATCTTGCTTTGCTAGGATGCATGCCTTTATGCCCCACTCGAAGGTACTCAACATTCCCCCTTCGTGAAGTCCTTACATTTCTTTCAATAATAACATCATCCTGCAACTCTTTGATGTATTCAGGTGCCATATCATCAATTGAAGGAATCTGTATGTTAGTGTCGTCATCCATGATCATAGCAGGCTCATACAATTTAAGATTCTCAACATTGACAACTGAATAAATTTGCATGTATGGAGGTAACTTCAAGCGAAAAGCATTAGTACCGATCTTTTCCAAGATCTCAAAAGGACCATACCTGATAGGCTTAAGATTTTTACCTTCACCTTTCATTCTTTCTTTGGTGATATGTAACCAAACTCTGTCACTAAGATGGAATTGATGATAAAATTGATGCTTGTCATGCCTGGCTTTGTACTTCGCCTGGCTCTTCTCCAACTGTTCCTGAACTTCCTGCTACACCACTTGGATTCTCTGAATGAACCTTAGAGCTTTATCTGCATCATGATTTCCATCCACTGCATCTTTGCCAAAAGAGAAGTCCATCGATCTCTTTGGCAGATAACCAAAATAAGTTTCAAAAGGAGATATTTTCGTGGAAGAATGAACTGCATGATTGTAAGCATGTTGTATATACTGCACCTACTCATCCCAAAGTTTAGGATGTTTACTGCAATATCCTCTGAGCAGTTGAACCACTGTTCTGTTTACTACCTCTGTTTTCCCATCGGTTTGTGGATGAAAAGATGTACTTTTCTGAAGTTTGGTATACATAAGCTCCCATAAAGTTGACCAGAATTCTCCCAAGAACCGGGAATCCAGATCAGATACAATAGACATGGGTAGCCGAAAATGTACCCAAACATTTTGAAGGAGTGATCTGATTGTTACATGGCATTAAGATACACATTTTGCTAAATCTGTCCACAACAACATATAGGTAATCATGCCCTTTTCTAGACATAGGTAGTCATCCTACAAAGTCCATAGAAATACTTTCCCAGGGACAAGAAGAAACTGGAAGAGGTGTGTACAAACCCAATTTCCTATTGCTAGGCTTACTTGTTGCACACATAACACATCCTCGTATATATTTAGCTACAGTTTCTTGCATTTGAGGCCAATAACAATGATTCTGCAATATTGTCAATGTTTTACTTACACCAAAATGTCTTGCAATCAATGAACTATGTGCCTCTCGAATCACATGCACTCTCTCTTTTTCTGGAATATAGAGTTTACCGAGATGATACAAGAGTTGATTATGCACATAATAGTTCTCTTCCTATTTACCAGGTATTAGTGATGCATATACTTTCTTAAAATCTTTATCTTCTACATACTGTTCATTATAAATTTCATGTGTTAATGAACTGTTTTGAAGAATGATTGAAGCATTTGTAGGAGGCCTTGATAACATGTTTGCTACCTTATTATGAATTCCCTTTTTGTACTTGATTACGATATGAAATTGTTGCAAGAATCCCATCCATGTTAAATGCCTAATTTGTTGTATTTTAGTTTGAGATTGTAAATATTGAAGTGGATGATGATCAGTATGTATGCCTGTTTCTTTTCCCATTATATAAAGTTTCCAATTATTCACACTCTGTACTAAAGCATACAATTCTTTGTCATAAGTCGGATAGTTACTTACCGCGGTAGATAATGCTTTTGAATGGTAATAGACTGGCTTCCTCCCTTGCATCAAAATGGCTCCCATGGAAAACTCGCTGGCATCGGTTTCGATCTCAAATGGCTGCTGCAAATCTGGCAACGTCAGAACTGGTGCTGTGCTAATCCTTTCCTTCAAAGTGTTGAAGGCTCTCTGATGCTTTCCTCCCCACTAGAAAATCTCTTTGATGCTTGTCAACGCATGTAATGGAGTAGCAATGGAAGAAAATCCAGAAATGAATTTCCTCCAATACTAAACCACACCCAGAAAACTCCTGATTTCAATAACGGTGTTAGGCCGTGGCCAGTTTATAATGACAGCAACCTTGGCTGGGTCCACTCGCAGGTGGCCTCCACCAATAAGATGGCCCAGATATACTAAAGAAGTTTTAGCAAACTCACATTTAGAAATTTTTACAGAAAGCTTCTCCTTCCTCAGTACATCTAAAACTTTTTTCACATGTACAATATGCTCTTCCCAAGTTTTGCTAAACACTAGGATATCATCCAGATATACAATTACAAAATCATCAATGAGTGGATGAAATACATCATTCATGACCCGCATGAAACTAGCAGGTGCATTACAAAGTCCGAAAGGAATCACAAGCCATTCATACAAACCATGTTTTGTTTTAAACGATGTTTTCTAGACATCATTTTCAGCAACCCGGATTTGATGATACCCACTACGCAGATCCAATTTTGTAAAGTAAGTTGCATGTTTCAACTGATCAAGCAAATCATTAATGCGAGGAAGAGGATACCTATTTTTAATGGTGATTTTGTTAAGGGCCCTATAGTCAATGCACATCTTCCAAGACCCATCCTTCTTCGGAACCAAGACTATAGGAGAGCCACAAGGAGAAGTACTTGGCCAGATGACCCCTTTCTCAATCAGCTCCTGCACCTGCTTCTTGATTTCCTCGTTCTGCATTACAAAAATCCGGTAGATGGCTATGTTTGGGAGTGGCACATCCTGCTGCAAATGTATCTCATGCTGAATCTCTCTCTTTGGTGGTAACCCCTTCGGATCTTGAAACAGATCATCATACTCAGAAATGATTTTAATCAGTTCATATTTATGTTTAGGATCACATCCCTCAAAATATTTAGAGATCTCATCATTTTTCATCTTAACCATCATTAACACAAAATTCTTACTAGCATTTACCAGCCTGTTCATTTGTCCTGCAGAAACTATTGGTAGGTTTGTTCTTATCTTATGTGCTCATACAATATATTCCACACCATCTTTAAAAAGATGATACTTATTCTTCTCTCTTTAAAAGACTGCTTTCCGGTCATACAAATATGGAATCCAAAGTACTATTCCACAAATTTCAAGTGGTACTACATCTAGTTCTACCTCATCCATAAACTTTTCAGTGATTGCAAATTTCAAAACACATTTCTTTGTAACTTGCAATTGTGTATCATTAGTAACCCAACCAAGAGGATAGGGTTTTTCATGAGGCATAGTAACTAAATACAATTTCTTAACCACTTCTTCTGATATCAAATTTACTTGTGAACCACTATCAAACAATGTATCAATATTTGTGTGATTTGCAATGACATGAACATGAAACAGTGCACTTCGATTTTTATCATTTTGCTTAGAAGTAGATGGTAGATTTGTACTTGCACTAGAACTTGATTTTGCATCAATGGGAAGTGAGATACTTTTATTCTTACCCTAGATTCCGACAGCTGTAACCTTTGTTTCATCACCTGAGTCGGATCCCAAGTCTTGAATAACTGATGCAGTAGCTTTTTCTTTGCCTTTATCTTTGTTTTCTCTGTACTTCTTTGGCCTTAACTCCGGATGAAGTTTCCAACACTTAGAGACATCATGTCCCTTCTGACAATGCGAACATGTACGATTTTCACCCTCTTTCTTAACAGTAGCCATCTTCTCCCGTATCTTTACCTTTCAATTTGCTGTCAAATTTAAAGGATTTCTTCACAAAAGTATCATTAGCATGCTTACCCCTAGCTTCTAAATGTGTGTCTTGAACACATACATCATCCAAATTACTGGGGTTAAACATCAACAAAGTATGCTTCAAATAAGAATGCATGCCACCAATGTACTTAAGAAGAGTTTCCTGTGTATCTAATGAAACATTCAATGCAATAGCCCTCTTCCTAAATTCATGAGTATAATCTTGAATGCTTTGTCCTTTAGCTTGTCTAAACATTTTCCAACTCATGGTTAATTGTTGAATATGTCCTAAAGGATAAAATTGCTTCCTTAATACTTCAATGAATTCATTCCAAACTGAAATAATTTTACCATTCTTCCAAAGATCTTACTGAATCTTGCTCTCCCACCAAGTAAGAGCCATACCACTCATTCTCAAAGTGGCCAATTGAATCCTGGAAGGGTCATCATTAATGCCCTGCATCCTCCAATATACTTCAAGCTGCTTGATCCAATTGTATAACTTTTCAGCATCTAAATATCCATTATAAATTGGCAATTCAAACTTAACATCCAAATTGAAATAAGGCATGTTAGGACTTGCATTATTTGAATGAGAAGTATGAGAAGAAGAGAAAGTTTGATTAGTTTCAAGAGGATCACCATCACCTCCTACTCCTTTACCCTTTTATTCCTTCTTCACTTCTGCATCTTTGGATGAAGATCCTTCTTCTTTCTTCTTCCTTTTTGCTCGCTCATCGAGTAGAATTTCCATCATGGCTTTCATGCTCATAAAAGCCTCCAGAAACTCAGTTTCTGAAATAACAGGTTTTTCCTGTTCTGTATGTCCTTCTTCTTCCCCTCGTGGAGAAGACATGGTTCTTGAGAATGTTCTCCTCCAGCCAATCTCAAGATCTCCTTTGATTAGTTCTCCTTCACCATGCTTTGATTTGGAACTGGTAAGCATTCAAAAACTTGCACAAGTAGTTAACCTGCTCTGATACCATAATATGATATGTCGGACCTCAACTTGAGTGCATTAAAAGTTTATGTAAAGAATGCATTTTCCAACTTGCTTAATTCATGAACCAGCATTAACAGAAATAAAATGCTTAATACAAAAATGAAAGGAAAAACTGATAAACAGATGTGGGAAAAACAAACACAGAATCAGAGAGCCACAAAACAAAATTTGATAACAGAGTTCACCCCCTCCACTGGGCTATGTCTCTGGGTCCCTCTCCAATGGGTACCAATTCAATTAATCTTTTTAAGATGGTACAAAAACGGTCCCAGAATCAACTTCAACAACTGTAAACAAAATGTTGTACAAAGTCTTTAAGACCTCTCTTCTGGAAATTACAATTAGCCTTTGAAAGGGAAAGAAAGCTAAATTATAGCAGAGAATGTCGAATTCAAAAGAACAGTGTCTACGCACTTCACAGCAACTCCCCAAGTTTCTCATAACAGAAAAATGAAGCTCTGTGCTCTAACACAATCTGAATCTCCTCTCTTTCATCCCCTGATGTGGCCAGAAGTCCTCTATTTAACGTTCAGGATAAGTAACGGGTTCGACTCATCTTTATCATCATAGCTGTTATCTTCTTTATTATCATTAAAATCATATGCTAAACTGAACCATGCAATCTCTCCAAATCGCTGCACAAGCGTTATGTTACCACGACGTTCCATATCCCCGAAACGTTGCAACTAACTCCACGCACATGTGTTGACTCTCAACACATTGCAATAACCTGCAACTGGGCTATGCCACATGTAACGTAACTGTTTGATGTGACCACCAACTTCACCAATGTCGCAACATCGTAGCATATGTCCAATGTCGCAGCATATGTCCAATGTTGCAGCATCGCAACATATGTGACCAATGTCGTAGCATCACAACATATAACCAATGTCACAACATTGTAGCATATAACCAATTTCACAGCATATGTGACCACGCGGGATTTGCCACAAACCATTTTAGATTACCTCCTGACGGTGCACAAACTGCACAGCCCATACTGTGCAAGTTGCGCGGCCCATACTGCGCAAGCTGCGCGGCCCATGCAAGCTGTGCAAGCAGCACGATGTTTTCTCATACCGCGCAGCCCTTAAGGCTAGTTGTGCACTATGTTTAGGATATGTTATGTTCTTTGAACCATAGATTAATAGCTATTTTACCATGTTGGATCAGTGTAATTTTGAAGATGAATAATCCACCGGATCACTTTTCTAGGTAAGACATCTTCTATCACTTCTAGATCCTCATTATGATGCATAAATTGAAGTATCTTGGTCTGATCATGTTTGGCAGTTGCACCCAAGGCCTTTTGACAGGCAGGGTAGTTGTACTTATAAGGAGAACAAGTTAGAAGGATCATGTTTTTGCTTCAATACATTCTAATTGTGTCTATGTGTTATGTGTCTGAATATTTTACTCTCTTCATGGAATTTTCTGTACATGTGATCCTGTGGTGCAAACGGAAGGTAATATTGTAAAAGATAATAAAATTGTCACTGTTAACTTACTATTCTATGGTTGCAGAGCAAGTCATTTTCCATGGCATTATGAAGACGACATGTTGTGAATTATGCTTAAATGATTGTTTTCCATGCACATGGTTTTGACACATTGGATATGAAATATCTTGTAAAGTTTTCCGCTAGCAGGTTGGACCTCTTTATAGTGAAAAAAAAAAAAATTTCCCCTTTTTCTGCACATATTGGCATCAAGGGCTAAGAGGGACATTACAAACATCCTTTCTACTCCTTGGTAGACTTATTTTCAGTATTGCTTTCACCCTCTCTAGATCAATCCTTATGCCATTAGCTGAGACTAAATGACCCAATAATTTTCCTTCCTGTACAGTAAAATGTGACTTATTTGGATTAAGAGATAAACCATATTTTCTGCATTTAAGAAAAGTTTGTTTCAAATGTTTTAGATGTTCATCATCTGATTGTAAAAAGACTGTGATATCATCTAATTAAATCACCACAAACTTATCTCTTTCCCCAACAAAGGCTATATCCATACCTCTTTGAAAAGTTTTTCCTGCATTCATTAACCCAAAAGGCATTTTATCATACATGAAAGTTCCCCAAGAAATAGTAAAAGCTATTTTTTCTTTATCATCAGGATGCATAGCGATTTGATTAAATCCTGAAAAACCATCAACCATAGAAATCCTTTGTGCCCCAACTACCTTCTGCAATATTTGTTCTATTTTAGGCAGAGGATAATTGTCCTTCAGCGAAGACCTATTCAGATTTCTAAAGTCAACACACAGTTTGATTTCTCCATTTGTTTTTCCTTACAGGAACTAAATTAGCAAACCATGAAGAATACCTAAGAGGAACAATGATCTTGGAATCTAATAACTTCTTCACCTCTTTTTCAATAACAGGAAACAAAGCTGGATTTATTCTCCTTAATTTCTACCTAAATGGTTTAAGATTCAATTTTAAAGGTAATTTATGTTTTATAATCCCAGCATGATATGTCCTCAGGTCTTCATAAAACGATGCAAAAACATCGACATGCTCCTTTAACAACTTAATGAACCTATTTCTCTATTCTTCTGTGAGTGCTTTTGAAATATTCACCATTCTTGGATGTTCTGCAGTACCAATGTTACAATCCACCACATTCTCTTCTGAATATTATACAACAGGTTTTAAAGGTCTATCATCTTTTGAAAATATCCTTTCTAAAGGCACCAAACCTTTAGGAATGAAATTACCTTTTAGTTCAATAATCTTGTGGCTAGCAATTTCATTTTCAGAAATATCTTCAAAATTTTCATCCTCATCATCTTCTTATTGATCAATCAGGGAATTGGAAAATTCATCTGTAAGCTCCAAAAATATTTTTATTTCAATGTCATCTTCAAAAAATTTCCACTTCTTTACATTATCACACACAGAAGCTCTGTACCTAACCTCAATAGGATATTTTAGCCGTGTGGTTTTGGGAATTCTAAAATGTGTGGCTACTAAGGCCAAAGAATCAACAGTCTAATTATGGTCTCTAGGAATATAGGTAATGTTAAAAGCCACAAAATAATTGTCTATAATATCCAATACCTCATTACGATAGACTTTCAACAAATCTTGCTTCACTTAATAGTTGTTCCTCACCTGCTGAACAACCAACTCAGAGTCGCCATATACAGAAATTTGTTGAATGCCTAAATATTTAGCAACTTTCAAAACTAATAGCAAAGATTCATATTCAGTAGTATTATTGGTGGTAATAAATTCTAATTTGTACATCAGCTTTATTATTTCACCACTAGGAGATATTAAAATAACCCCTGCTCCAACACCTTCCTTACAAGATGATCCATCAAAGTATAATTGCCAAAGTTCATCTTCGTGTTCCCTACTGCATTTAACTGGCTGTTCCTTTTCAACCTGTAACAAACCAACAGTATTATCATCATCACTAAAATGTAACATACAAGTACCCAAATCCTTATCAATAGCATACATGGGATGATTTGTAGGGTTCTTGTCATCTATCACAATATAGGAAAATTGTAGTTCTCTATACAACCCTCTGTTTTCTCCTGCAAACACAAGAATAGTAGCATATGTTAAATCAATATGTAAAGTTCCACCAACTTTCTTTGCCTAAGATCTAGAAAGAAGTAATCCAAATTTAGGTGTAATGTCTGCTACTACCACATCCATAATCACACTCTTCATTGGTAATTGAGCCAAACTAACAACCATATCTTTAATCACTCCCAAACATTTTATAGCTCTTGAATCAAAAGCATACAAATCATGATAGGGTTTTCTTATACTCAAACCTAGAGCCTCCATGATAGCCTTCCGCATTAAGTTATGTGATGCTCCTGAATCCAAAAGGAAGTTATGTATCATTTTTTCATGAATATTCAGTGTGATGTAGAATGGGGGTGATGCACTTGCTTCATTCTCAGTCTTTTCAGCCAAAGCTGATCCAATAAAGATTTTAGGATTTTCTTCTTGTAGATTCATTGTACCAAAAAGAGGCTGACTGTTTGCTGAACCAATCATTTTAAGAACTGATTCTTTGTAAGAATGATTATTCATTAATTTAGTAAAAGGAATAGGGATCTTAATTTTGCCTAATTCATTTTACAGATTAAAATTCTGCACATTTTTGTTTACCTCCTCAACCTCCACATTCTTCTTTTGTTTATCCTAAATTTGTTTTTTCTCTAACACATGATCAGATTTCTATTTAGTAGGTACAACTACATTTTTCTTTGGATTTTGAACTACTTTCTTTGGACTTGACCTCAAATTCAATGTTTTCTTTAGCTCAATTTGATATGCATCAGCAGTTAGAACAGTCATTTCAAGATTTAAATCATTTTCTGTTTCAAACATATCAGCATCATAGTATTCTGAATTTAGAAACTCTTCTTCAGTAACAAAACCCTCAGCTAATTGTTCTCCAAAATACTTCATATCTTGGTCTGTGTCTTCAAATAACACTTTCTCTTCAATTTCTTCTTCATCAACAACATTGTTCTGAAGAGGGGGTGGTACTCTTTGATCCTCAGTCTCTTTCCTTTCTTGTTGTATATCATTGTTTCTTTTTCTCTAGGTATAAAATGAGGTGCAAACTGTCTTCTGAATTGGTTTTGATTGTTAGGGTTTCTCTCACCCTCTTGAACAGGTTTGTTTGAATTCTTTTCTACTTCCAACTTGTTTAACTTCGCATTCAAGATCTTAACTAGCTTGGCCATCTCATCAATTTCACCCTCTGCAGAATGGGTTGTTGAAACCCCTGGAACTGCTTCCTTCTTACCCTTCCTATCAAATATCTGATGAGCTTTTTCCTTCTTCAATCTATTAGAAGCCAATATATTAGATTCCACCTCTAATGCTGCATCCTGCATGTTCAGTAAAAAAACAAGTCTTCGTTCTCTTAGAATTAAGGAAAATTCATGATCAAAAGCATTTGCATATGTAAGTTTTGCAGATGTTTCTGAAGGTTTTATCTCTACAGAAATTTTGCCATACATTTTATTGAATCTATTCAAAAAATCAGATATGGTTTCATCCTTCTTTCTCACAAGGGCTCCAAATTCAGTTATATAATATGTATTATCCTTATTGTCACCCCAAAGTCTCATAAAAAGGTCCTGAAGCTCCTTTATGATAGTGATAGAATTTGCAGGTAACTCCCTAAACCATTTTCTGACATCTCCATCAAGGATTTGTAGAAACATCCTCATCCATACATCCTTAGCTTCAATATTCTGATTATAAGCATAACTGAGAAAGGCTTCCCAGTGCTCCTCAGCTATAGTTTCACCATGTCCCTTAAACCTAGGTAGGTGTTTTTGATAATCACCTCTAGGAAGTGCATTCAAAGGCTGAGGCAAAACTAAAGGTGCATACCTAGCTACAACCATTCCATCCATCATATCTACTAGCTGATTTTGGGCTGCCATTTTTAGGTTTACTGACTTTGGTGATGGAAAGACTTGACTGGACCTTGGATAAAATGAATTTTTACAAACTTTAAGATGAAATAGAGGAATTTTACTAGGAGATACTGTCTTTGCTTTTTTGAAAGATTGAGGATCATTGAAAACTTGAAAATTACTGACAAGAATTATAGGCTTGAACCAAGGTGAAGTTTCTTCTTCTCTTTTCAAATCAGATAAAGGTGATATAATATCTAACTGATTAGGGTTACATAGGGATGGTGATTACTGATACCTTCTAATTCTTCTAGTTATTTTTAGTATCTGTCCTGGGTCTAAAACACTCAACTGCAAAGGTGAACTAGGTATGTTTCTTGTTCCAACTCCATTAGTAGCCACTGTGACAAACTGGTGAAAAGTAGTCTTTAAGATTTGTTGGTTTAAGTTCACCTCCTAAAACCAGTGAAATGATAAGTATCCCAGGGAAAAATATGTTTTCAACTTCATTCCCCGGCAGCGGCGCCAAAGATGTTAGTGCCATAAATTGTTCCTAGACTACAAGAGAACAAGCCAACACAATCTCAATAATCTCAATAAAGTAAAATAGGGTTTTTAGGGTTTTCAAGGTTTTTTTGGTTGAGCAGTTTGAAGACAAGAGGGAAAACATTCATAAAACAAAAGTAAACACTAAATCATGAGCATTGAATGGCTGAGATGCATAACATATAAACCATAATCCAACAAAAAATACAATATTGAATTTCACCCATAGTTGGTGTTAAGTCATGAATTTGTTTTCTTCAGTCTTATATTTTTGCTTGTGATTTTTGTTTTAATCTTTCTCATTTGCTTACTTTTAGGAAATTTTGGTTTAAAATGAAATTATGATTTTTTCTTTTAGGTTTTCATTAGGTTTTGTTTTTATTATGGTTTTGAAGGGTTCTATAAGACATATGTTGATTAAAGGTTTCACAAATAACACTAAGATCAAATTTTACCATATAAACCTTATTTAAAATGGAATTAATGACTAAAAAAGTGCCAAATTTGACTTTAAAACATTCTTGTAGCACAACGGTTAAAATTTTACACTGCGGCGCTACAAGAATATCATGGGTGCTAAATTTGCCGATTTTTTCACCAAATTCTCCAATGATTTCGCTCCTGGATGACTAATCACATGTGTAGACAGGTTTGATATGTGTTTCATCATAAATAATCATGCAAACAGGTGTGGTCTATGACGTGAAAGAGATTGTGGCAGTTAGAGGTTATAGCTCAGCGTATCATGACAGATAGAGGAACGAGCTGAGATTGATGGGAAAGAGGTTTTCCACATAGGCATTACGAATCTGGAGGCGAAGTGGAATGAAGACAATTGCTAAAAATCCGGAATTTGCAGTTACAGAGGGAATTTAGGGTTTTCTCAACGCGCCAGTTGGAAGCAAACTGAAGACTTGAAGACACCTGGACAATTAAATTCGACATTCAGATAGTCCAAGGATTAATTTTAAGCACCTGCAGCAAGCTGGGAGTGAGGTATTCCGCGTAGACTTGGTCGTGGCCTCCTAGATTGGGGGTTTTTCCATTAAGGCTTGCTATGTTAAATTGATTAAGGAGAACATAAATTCATGCTTTTAACAACCTCCCAATAGTGAAAGATCAGTCTAAAAGGTTGAAATGAATATCTTGAATGTTAGTTAAGTTCAGCAGCAACTTTGTTAAAGACTTTTGGTTCCCTGTTCGACCTAAATTACCCAAGTTCAGTACAAAACATTTCCTGCATTGACAGTAGAACAGATTGTTAAAAATTGAAAGAAAACAGCCAGGGAGAATCCAAAAGAAAACTGACTGTCAATACTCTAAAAACTTGAAGGAAAAAGGGTTGTTAGGTCATTAACAGGGTCTTAAAATCACACAGAAACAACATTCAGCCATGGGAAAGCAAATGAAGAAAAGTGGGAAGACCAACAGGGCTGAACCCATTGAACTAAATTGGATTGACAAGTTTCATGGATGTGCAGAACTCTTTGAGAATGTTGGATGGTTGGATTTCTTTAAGAAGATTGATGGATATAACACCGAAGTTTCTCATAAATTTGCTCAATGTTATAACCAAGATACCGTATCATTTGACACTATAAAATTCGAATTAACTGTAGAGTTGGTGGTTGAAACAATAGGAGTTAGGAATGAAGGAGAGATTTGGTTCAGAAAGGTGCCATTTACTTTCAATGCCCAAAGGTACCTTTTACCTGGCATTATTCCAGAATGGACTAAGGGAGTGCTCATCCAAAATTTCAAAGCTGAATGGGTAGAGCCATCAAGATTCTACAAATTAACATTACTTGTGAAGGGAGGTATGATTTTTTCTTCAAGTATCATTTCAGGTTCTTACAACACCTTGTTGATGAATCAAGGATGAGTCTCCCTTTCTTCTTGTTGAAGAGTTTGCAAAAAATGTCAAGCAGGATTAAAGAGCATCATGATCACAATGCACAGTCCATTTTTCATCATGGATTGATCAATCTTATTATCAGCACTATTTTGCAAAAAGAAGGGAAGACTTGGGACTACTTTCTTTTTTGGTTTGGATTCGAAATTAACCAGGAAGGACAGCCTACCAAAAATCATGTTGATAATGGACAAGCCCTAATTAGAAAATTAGAATAAAAAGTCAAAGTTGAAGATAAAAAATGTGTCAAACTTGAGGAAGTGACAGAACCTTCAAAGGGAGATTCTGAATCTCAACATCCTTCAGTTGACAGTAAGAGCAAAGGTTTGTTGTCTATTAAAAAGGAAACCCAGCCTGTGCAAAATAAGGCACCAACAGAAACACTCATGGATGAAAACATTGTTTTCAAAGAGAAGGTTGTAGTAGAGGAAGAAGATACCAAGGTCCAACAAAGAAGCCCAATTACCATTTTATCTGAAGATGAAGGATACTTGTTGGAAGGAGATGAGATGACTGTCAGTGCTAAATCTAGGGTTGGCACACACAGGAAATTCTACAGTCAAGAGGAGAAGACAGTAAGGCCAAAGAAAAAGAAGATCAAGGTTAAAGCTATGGAGTTTTCCACAGTTATGCATCAAGGAAAAACTTTGAAGATGGTGGGAGAGCTTGCCCCAGGATGGAGACCCAAAACTACACCCAAAAACAAATTGAGGCTGAACATGAAAAAGATGCTAAACCCTAAGTTAAACACATAAGAGGTAACTATGATTCATACTTCTTCTTCAGATCAAAAGATAAAATATAGCAAAGGAAATAAATCATTGAAGACAGTAGAAGAGTCTAGCCTCACTGAAACTAAACTATCAGCTGTGTTTTTGGAATTAAGAAGTGAAATGTTGAAGGAACAACAAAAAGAAGAAATGGAAGCTTCTTTTTCAGAAAATAAGTCGTTACTGGATGAAAATGCACCTGATGAAGTAGACAATCAAGAAAATCCAAGTGTTCATGGTGTGTCTATAGAGTTGTTGCCTAAGGATGAGGACATCTTTAGAATGCTGAACATCCCATGGCTGCCTAGTGAGCTACAAAATACAACAGCAGGTAAGGATTTTAACTCAGAAAAGGAGAATTTGCAAAGAACCATCCAACAGTATAACCATCAAATGGAGTACATGCAAGAAACAAATGATGGTTCGATCCTAGCTAATATAAGACTCAGGGAAGACTTAGAAGAAGTGAATGATCATTACCAAGAGCTTATTGCAGTCTCCAAGGAGGCCCTAAAAATGAAAAGAAGCACATATTTACAGTGTGCAGAGCTGAAACTGACTATCAAAAGCCTACAGTAGCAGAATAAGGATCTTACAAGAAGGATGACAGATATGGAAGCTGAGTAGCAGAAATCTAGGAAAAAGGCCCAAGCCTTAACTGGAATAGCTTTATTGGCAGAAGCTGCTAAAGACCTTTGAGTATTGTTAGTTAAGCAGTTACTTGTTATGTTTTTGAGAAATACTTTATTTTGTAAATTATAATTTTGACATTATCCTATCGATGAGTAGGCTAAAAACAGTTAGGGTTTAGACCCTAACTGAATTTTGAAAAACAATATTTTGGAAGATCGGAAAGAGAACAAGGGGTTCGATTTTTGGCTGGCTTAAGGAGGTCTCTTGACTTGTTTATGAGCTAAGTACTTAAACTCTCATGTGTATTTGATGAATAGAATTATGAAATATATGATCTTTTTTACCCTTCATTCTTTGTTTTGGCTTCATTTCTATCTTGTTTAGCTACACAATTGGTAAATTCATTGTTGGTTTATGGTTTCTTTGCTTGTAATGCTTGCCTGTTGTGAATGAATTTCAAAGTTATGTTCTATTGGATACCTGGTTATTATATTATGCATATCTTCTCTTCTTTACTTATGATTTAGTTCCTATTTGGCTTATGAATGTATTCCATTTGGTCACCAAAACTTACAACCAGAAAAACCTTTCAAAAACCCTAAAAACTAGTTTTGTTTGATTGAATATTTGAGATTGTCTTGGCTTGTTTCTTTGTAGCCTGGAAAAAATTTCTGGCATAAAAATGTTTGGGGCCGTTGCCGGGGAATGAAGTTGAAAATAGAATTTTCCCTGGGATACTTATCTTTTCACTAGTTTTAAGAGGTGAACTTAAACCAGCACATCTTTAAGGCTACTTTTCACCAGTTTGTCACAGTGGCTACTAAAGGAATTGGAACTAGAAACAGACCTACTTCACCATTGTAGTTGGGTGTTACAGATCCTGAAAAAATATTGAAGATAGAAAGGAATATTAGAAGGTCTCAGTCATTACCATCCCTATGTGACCCTAACCAGTTGGGTGGTTCATCACTTTCATCTGTGTTGAGAAAAGAAGAAGAAACTTCACCTTGGTTAAAGCCTATATTTCCTGACAGTAGTTTCCAAGTTTTCACTGATCCTCAATCTTTTAGAAAATATAAAACAACCTCTCCTGGTAAGATGCCTCTTTTTCAGTTGAAAGTAGGTAAAATCCCTTTTCAGCCAAGTTCCAGTCAAACCTCTTTATCATCAAAGTTAGTCAGTCCCAAGATGGCAGCCCAAAATCGGCCTATAGACATGATGGACCGAATGGTTGCAGCCAGATATGCACCATTGGTTTTACCCCATCCTTTAAATGTACTACCTAGAGGTGACTATCAGAAATATTTTCCTAGGTTTAATGGATAGGGGGAAACTACAACTGAAGGACACTGGGAAGCTTTCCATAGTTATGCTGATAACCAAAACATTGAATCCAAGGATGTATGGATGAGAATGTTCGTGCAGAGCCTTGATGGAGATGTCAGGAAATGGTTCAGGGAGTTGTCTGCTAACTCAATCACTATCATTGAAGAACTTCGTGATCTCTTCATGAGACAATGGGGTGACACCAAAGACCATACATACTAAATAACTGAGTTTGGAGCCCTTAGGAGGAAAAATGATGAAACTATTGCATACTTTTCAAAGAGGTTTAACAAAATGTATAGTAGAATTCCTGTAGAAATAAATCCCACAGAAACATCTGCAAATGCTTTCGACCATGAATTTTCATTACTGCTAGGAGAAAGGAGACCTATTTCTTTACTAAATATGTAGGATGTAGCATTGGAGGTAGAATCTAACATATTGGATTCAAATAGATTGAAGAAGGAAATGGCTCAGCAGATCTATGACAGGAAAGGAAAGAAAGAAGCAACCCCAGGAAGTTCAGATTCTCATTCAGCTGAGGGGAAAATTGATGAAATGGCTAAGTTGGTGAAAATTTTGACTGCAAAATTGAATAAATTAGAACTTGATAAAAATTCCATCAAGCCTATTCCATGAGGTGAACGAAATCCTAACAATCAGAACCAGTTCAGAAGACAATTTGCTCCCCGTTTCATGCCTAGAGAACGAAGGAACAATGATATCCAGCGGGAAAGGAGAGAAAATGAGGACCAAAGAGTGCCACCACCTCTTAAGAATAATGTTGCCGATGAAGAAGAGGTTGATGATGAAGTAATATTTGAAGATACTAACCAAGATATGAACCATTTTGGAGAAGGATTGTCTGAGGGTTTTGTCACTGAAGAAGAGTTTCTAAATGCAGACTTCTATGATGCTGATATGTTCAAAACAGAAGATGATTTAGGTTTGAAAATGACTGCTGTAACTGCTGATGTCTGTCAAAATGAACTCAAGATTACTGTGAATCTGATTTCAGGTCCAAAACAAGTAGTACCAATCCCAAAGAAGAAGGTAGCTGTCCTTGCTAAGCAGTCATCAGATCCTGTGACAGAAAAAAGACAAGTTTCAGAAAAACAAAAGAAGAACATGGAGGCTGAAGAGGTAAATAAAACTGTGCAGAATTTCAGCCTAGAAAATGAATTAGGAAAATTAAAGATTCATGTACCTTTGACTGAATTAATAAAAAACCCTTCATATAAAGAATCAGGTCTTAAGATGATTAATTCAGCAAGTAATTAGCCTATTTCTAATACAGTGAATTTGCAAGAAGAAAATCCTAGGATTTTCATATATCACCCTTGGCTGAAAAGACCAAAAATGAAGAAGGTGCTTCACCTCCATTCTACATCACCTTGATAGTCCATGAAAAAATGATACATAATTGTTTGTTAGATTCGAGAGCATCACACAATTTAATGCCAAAGGCTGTTATGGAGGCTTTAGGTCTGAGTATCACTAAACCCTATCATGATCTGTATGCATTTGATTCCTAAGCAGTGAAGTGTTTAGGGGTAATAAAGGACATGGTTGTCAGTTTGGCTCAATTAACCATGAAAAGTGTGATCATGGATGTAGTGGTAGTTGATATTACACCTAAATTTGGTTTACTTCTTTCTAGGTCTTGGGCAAAGAAAGTTGGTCGGACCTTACAAATGGACTTATCATATGCTATTGTTCCTGTGTTTGGAGGAGAAAATAGAAGGCTGTACAGAGAGCTTCAGTTTTCCTATATTGTGACAGATGACAAGAACCCTACCAACCACCCATTATATGCTGTTGATAAAGACTTGGGTACTTGCATGTTACATTTCAGTGAGGATGAAAATACTACTGGTTTGTTACAGGTTGAAAACCAACAGCCAGTAAAATGTAGTAGGGAACAGGAGGATGAGCTGTGGCAATTATACTTTGATGGATCCTCTTGCAAAGAAGGTGCTGGAGCAAGGGTTCTTCTTATATCCCCTGGAGGTGAAACAGTAAAGCTGATGTATAAATTAGAGTTTATTACTACAAACAATACTACTGAATATGAAGCTTTGCTGTTAGGATTAAAAGTTGCTAAAGATTTGGGCATTCATCATATTTCCGCATTTGGCGACTCCGAATTAGTTGTTCAGCAGGTGAAGAAAAACTATCAATTGAAGCAGGGTTTACTGAAAGTCTATCGAAATGAGGTATGGGACATGATTGAAAATTACTTTGTAGCTTTTAACATTACCTATATTCTAAGAGACCATAGTCAGACTGTAGATTCACTGGCCTTTGATGCTACTCACTTTAGAATCCCCAAGACTACTCAGCTGAGATATCCCATTGAAGTTAGGTACAGACCATCTATACCTAATAATGTAAAGCAGTGGAGAGTGTTCGAAGATGACATTGAGATTAAAATATTTCTAGATCTTACACATGAGTTTTCTAATTCCCCAATTGATCAGGAAGAAGATGAAGAGGATGGATAGGTGGAAGAGACTGCTGAAAATGAAATAGCTGGACACAAAATCATTAAATTAAAAAGTAATTTCATCCCAAAGGGTTTGGTGCCTCTGGAAAGGAATTTTTCAAAAGATGATACACTCTTAAAACCTGTTGTATAGTCTTCAGAAGAGAATGTGGTGGATTGTAACATTGGCTCTGCAGAACAACCTAGAATGGTAAAAATATCTAAAGCACTTACAGTTGAACAAAGAAATAGGTACATTAAATTGTTAAAGGAACATGTTGATGTTTTTGCATGGTCTTATGAGGAATTGAGAACATATGACACTGGAATTATACAACATAAAGTCCCTTTAAAACCGAATGTCAAACCGTTTTGTCAGAAATTAAGGAGGATTAATACAACCTTGTTTCCCGTTATTGAAAAAGAAGTAAAGAAGTTATTGGATGCCAAAATCATAGTGCCTCTCAGGTACTCTTCATGGGTGGCTAATCTAGTTCCTGTTAGGAAAAAGAATGGAGAAATCAAGTTATGTGTGGACTTTAGAAATTTGAATAGATCTTCACTAAAAGATGATTATCCTCTATGGTTGATGGTTTCTCAGGGTACAATCAGATTTCTATGCATCCTGATGATAAGGAGAAGACAGATTTCACTACTCCTTGGGGAACTTTCATGTATGACAAGATTCCTTTTGGGTTAATGAATGCTGGAGCCACCTTGCAGAGGGCTATGGATATTGCTTTTGTCAGAGAAAAGGACAAGTTTGTGGTAATCTACTTGGATGACATTACTATTTTCTCACAATCAGACAATGAACATCTAAAGCACTTAAAACATACTTTCTTGAAATGTAGAAAATTTGGCTTGTCCTTGAATCCAAAGAAGTCACATTTTGTTGTCTAGGAAGGTAAATTGCTTGGTCATTTAGTGTCCGCTGATGGTATAAGGATTGATCCTGAAAGGGTAAAAGCTATATTGAAGATAAGTTTACCAAGGAGTAAAAAGGATGTCCAATCTTTCATTGGTAAAATAAACTTTCTGCGTTGGTTTATACCAATCTTTGTTGAAATTATCAAACAAATAACAGTCATGCTGAAGAAGGACCAAGAAGTCAGGTGGACTACTGAAGCAAAGAATGCATTTGAGAAGATCAAAATGGCTCTTACGGAAGCTCATGTATTAGTAATCCCATATTTCACTAGAGAATTTCTTACATTCTCATTTGCATTAGAGGATACAATTGCAACTATTTTGTTGCAGAAGAATAAGGAAGGACTGGAGCATCCTCANACGGAGTTGAATAAAAAAGGAATTAATTTACAAATGTTTGCATTTTTGTGAAAGTTAAATTTAAAAAATCAAATTGAATCTAGATAGATAGTTCACATCCAAGAGACATTAGAGGAATTTTGAGGTCTAAAATGGGCCTCCTAAGGAAAATAATAAAATAATAGTTAAACTAATAAAATAATAGTTAAAATAATAAAATAATATTAACTAATTTTGGAGGAAGAAAGAAAAAAACTACTTTTTGCGTTCGTATTTTTGACATATCTCCCTGTGTTGTTACTCAAATTTCGATCGGGAGAGCTCGTTGGATGCGGAATTTGATTCCGCATCCAACGAGTACCCACACGACATACTTTTGACGGACCCCGCTACACNATTGAAATTCTATTGGTTCTTGAATTCCAACTCACAAAAACTTATTTTGGCACGTTTTATTATAAGGCCCATTTTAGACCCCAAATTTCCTCTAATGATTGCATTCTTCAGCAAAACTCTCAGGGATCCTGAATTAAAATACAGTATCTTCAAAAAACAGGCCTATGCTTTGGTAAAAGCTTTAAAGTTTTTCAGGATCTATGTTTTGCATTCAAAGGTTATTTCATATGTGCCTAATGCTGCTGTAAAAGATGTTTTAACACATCCTGATAGTGAAGGGAAAAGAGGCAAGTGGATTGCTAAAATCATGGAGTATGACGTAGATATCAGACCTACCAAACTAGTCAAGGGGTAAGTTTTAGCCAAATTGCTGGCTGAATCAAATTGTCAAGCTATGGGATTGCATGTGATGGCTGAAGAGTTAGCTCAGCAAGAAGATCAAGCAATCTTGGAAAAAGAGAAGATTATGGACTATTATTCAGCGTCCACATGGTATGCAGAAATTGTCTATTTTCTGTTGTTTTTGCAATGTCCTAAGCATTTAAATAGAAAATCTGTTAGATCTTTAAAGCTTAAAGCTACTAAGCATTGTCTATTTTAAGAGCAGTTATTCTGGAAAGACCCAGTTGGTATTCTACTCAGATGCTTGGATAAATCTGAAATTGAAGGAGTAATTTCTGAATCTCATGAGGGTGCTTGTGGAGGTCAGAAGTACTGGAAGACAACACCATACAAGATTCTAAGAGCTGGGTACTTTTGGCCCTCTTTGTTTGTAAATGTATATCAGCAGGTGAGAGCCTGTATCCCTTGTCATAATTTTGCTGGCAAACAAAAATTGCTGTCATTGCCCCTGAAACCTATTGCAGTAAGTGCTTCTTTCCAACAACGGGGTCTGGATTTTATAGGGAAAATAAATCCATCTTCCTCAGGACAACACATGTGGATTCTAACTGCAACTGACTTCTTTACCAAATGGGTGGAAGCCATCCCTACTAGGAGTTCCACAGACAAAGTAATTATGGAATTCATTGAAGAAAATATCCTTAGTAGGTTTGGGTGTCCTTAGAAAATAGTAATAGATAATGCAAAGGCTTTCAAGTCTAAGGCAATGGAATCATTTTGTGAAAAGAATGGTATTTTCCTAAAGCATTCAACTCCTTACTATCCCTAGGGTAATGGTTTAGCTGAATCCTCAAATAAAAACATCATTCAGAGTATCAAAAAGTTTCTTAAGCATAATAAAAGATCATGGGAATCTATGCTGAAATATGCATTGTGGGATGATAGGATAACAGTCAAACAAGCAATTGGAACTTCTCCTTTCCAATTAGTGTATGGAACAGATGCAATTTTTCCTATCAAATTGGGAATCCTAGTGATGAAGTTCCTTCAAAATTGCCAGGAAGAACCAAATGATACACAGAGAAAGATTTATGAGATAATAGAATTGCAACAGAATAGGAAAAAAGTGGAAGAAAGGGCACAGTTATACAGATTGAAGATTAAAAGAAGATTCGACAGGAAATTCAAAGAAAACACTTTCTTAGTTGGTGATATGGTTCTGAGGTGGGATGACAGGAAAGAGCAAAAAGGGAAACATGGTAAATTTGACAACCTCTGGTTTGGCCCTTTCCTAGTGTCTAATATTTTGGAAAATAACACTTTTGTCCTGCAGTCTTTGGAAGGTGAGGAATTGTCAAGTTGAGTCAATGGACGATTCCTCAAGCATTTTTACAGTCTTTGAGGAGATTTTTAATTTTCATTGTATATACCGGTGTGAGTAAAGCATAATAAGGACTCCATAACCCAATGGAAATTTTGCAGACTAGTAGGTAGCAGGAGAGAAGGCCCTGGTCTACAGGTTCTTAAAGCCTCACAGGGAGGACTTCATCCCGCAGCTACAGCCAGATGTTAAGTCATGAATTTTTTTTCTTCAGTCTTATATTTTTGCTTGTGATTTTTGTTTTAATCTTGCTCATTTGCTTACTTTTAGGAAATTTTGGTTTAAAGTGAAATTATGATTTTTGCTTTTAGGTTTTCATTAGTTTTGTTTTTATTATGGTTCTGAAGGGTTATATAAGACATATGTTGATTAAAGGTTTCACAAATAACACTAAGATCAAAGTTTACCATATAAACTTTATTTAAAATGGAATTAATGACTAAAAAAGCGCCAAATTTGATTTTAAAACATTCTTGTAGTGCAACGGTTAAAATTTTACACTACAGCGCTACAAGAATATCGCGGGTGCTAAATTTGCCGGTTTTTTCGCCAAATTCTCCAATGATTTCACTCCTGGATGACTAATCACATGTGTAGATAGGTTTGATACATGTTTCATTAGAACTAATCATGCAAACATGTGTGGTCTATGACGTGAAAGAGATTGTGGCAGTCAGAGGTTATAGCTCAGCCTATCATGACAAATAGAGGAACGAGCCAATATTGATGGGAAAGAGGTTTTCCACATAGGCATTACGAAGCTCTAGGCAAAGTGGAATGAAGACAATTTCTAAAAATCAAGAATTTGCAGTTGCAAAGGGAATTTAGGGTTTTCTCAGCGCGCTAGTTGGAAGCAAACTGAAGACTTGAAGACACCTGGACAGTTAAATTCGACATTTAGATAGTCCAAGTATTAATTTTAAGCACCTGCAGCAAGCCAGGAGTGAGGTATTCTGCATAGACTTGGTCGTGGTTTGCTAAATTGGGGGTTTTTCCATTAAGGCTTGTTATGTTAAATTGATTAAGGAAAACATAAATTCATGTTTTTAACAACCTCCCAACAGTGAAAGATCAGTCTAAAAGGTCGAAATGAATATCTTGAATGTTAGTTAAGTTCAACAACAACTTTGTTAAAGACTTTTGGTGCCGTGTTCGACCTAAATTACCCAAGTTCAGTACAAAACATTTCCTGCATTGACAATAGAACAGATTGTTAAAAATTGAAAGAAAATAGCCAGGGAGAATCCAAAAGAAAACTAACTGTCAATACTTTGAAAACTTGAAGTAAAAAGGGTTGTTAGGTCATTAACAGGGCCTTAAAATCACGTAGAGACAACATTCAGCCATGGGAAAGCAAATGAAGAAAAGTGGGAAGGCCAACAGGGCTGAACCCACTAAACTAAATTGGATTGACAAGTTTCCTGGATGTGCAGAACTCTTTTAGAATGTTGGATGGTTGGATTTCTTTAAGAATATTGATGGATATAACACCGAAGTTTCTCATAAATTTGCTCAATGTTATAACCAAGATACCGTATCATTTGACACTCTGAAATTCAAATTAACTGTAGAGTTGGTGACTGAAGCAATAGGAGTTAGGAATGGAGGAGAGCTTTGGTTCAAAAAGGTTCCATTTACCTTCAATGCCCAAAGGTACCTTTTACCTGGCATTATTCCAGACTGGAGTAAGGGAGTGCTCATCCATAATTTCAGAGCTGAATGGGTAGAGCCCATCAAGATTCTAAAAAGTTACATTACTTATGAAGGGAGGTATGCTTTTGTCTTCAAGTATCATTTCAGGTTCTTACAGCACCTTGCTGGTGAATCAAGGATGAGTCTCCCTTTCTTCTTGTAGAAGAGTTTGCAAAAAATGTCAAGCAAGATTAAAGAGCATCATGATCACACTGCACAATCCATTTTTCATCATGGATTGATCAAGCTTATTATCAACACTATTCTGCAAAAAGAAGGGAAGACTTGGGACTACTTTCTTTTTTGGTCCGGATTCCAAATTAACTAGGAAGGACAGCCTACCAAAAATCATGTTGATAAGGGACAAGCCCTAATTAGAAAATTAGAACAAAAAGTCAAAGTTGAAGATAAAAAATGTGTCAAACTTGAGGAAGTGGTAGAATTTTCAAAGGGAGATTCTGAATCTCAGCAGCCTTTAGTTGACAGTAAGAGCAAAGGTTTGTTGTTTATTAAAAAGGAAACCCATCCTATTCAAAATAAGGCACCGACAGAAACACTCATGGATGAAAAGATTATTTTCAAAGAGAAGGTTGTAGTAGAGGAAGAAGATACGAAGGTCCAACAAATAATCCCAATTAACATTTTATCTGAAGATGAAGGATACTTGTTGGAAGGAGATGAGATGACTTTCAGTGCTAAATCTAGGGTTGGCCCACACAGGAAATTCTACAGTCAAGAGGAGAAGACAGTAAGGCCAAAGAAAAAGAAGATCAAGGTTAAAGCTATGGAGTTTTCCACAGTTATGCATGAAGGAAAAACTTTGAGGATGGTGGGAGAGCTTTCCTGAGGATGGAGACCCAAAAATAGACCCAAAAACAAATTGAGGCTGAACATGAAAAAGCTGCTAAACCCTAAGTTAAACACAGAAGTGGTAACTATGATTGATACTTCTTCTTCAGATGAAAAGATAAAATCTAGCAAAGGTAAAAGCAAAGGAAAGAAATCATTGAAGATAGTAGAAGAGTCCATCCTCACCGAAACTAAACTATCAGTTGTGTTTTTGGAATTAAGAAGTGAAATGTTGAAGGAACAACAGAAAGAAGAAATGGAAGCTTCTTTTTTAGAAAATAAGTTGTTAATGGATGAAAATGCACCTGATAAAGACGACAATCAAGAAAATCCAAGTGTTCATGGTGTGTCTACAGAGCTGCTGCTTGAGGATGAGGATATCTTCAGAAAGCTGAACATCCCATGGCTGCCTAGTGAGCTACAGAATACAATAGCAGGTAAGGCTTTTAACTCATAAAAGGAGAATTTGCAAAGAACCATCAAACAGTATAAGAATCAAATGGAGTACATGCAAGAAACAAATTATGGTTTGATCCTAGCTAATAGAAGACTCAAGGAAGACTTAGAAGAAGTGAATGATCATTACCAAGAGCTTACTATAGTCTCCAAGGAGGCCCTAAAAAGGAAAATAAGCACAAATTTACAGTGTGCAGAGCTGAAACTCACTATCAAAAGCCTACAGTAGCAGAATAAGGAGCTTACAAGAAGGATGACAGATATGGAAGCTGAGCAGCAGAAAGCTAAGAAAAAGGCCCAATCCTTAGATGGAATAGCTTTATTGGCAGAAGGTGCTAAAGACCTTTGAGTATTGTTAGTTAATCAGTTACTTGTTATGTTTTTGAGAAATACTTTATTTTGCAAATTATAATTTTGACATTATCCTAGCGATGAGTAGGCTAAAAACAATTAGGGTTTAGACCCTAACTGAATTTTGAAAAATAGTATTTAGGAAGATCAGAAAGAGAACAAGGGGTTCGATTTTTTGCTGGCTTAAGGAGGTCTCTTGACTTGTTTATGAGCTAAGTACTTAAACTCTCATGTGTATTTGATGAATAGAATTATGAAATGTATGATCCATTTTACCCTTCAGTCTGTGTTTTGGCTTCATTTCTATCTTGTTTAGCTACACAATTGGTAAATTCATTGTTGGTTGTTGATGGGCGTAGACGACTATGCACGCAATGGGGGAAAACAACCCAGAACGGGATCCTTAAAGTAGGCTCCAAGCTGTTTGGAATGGTTGTTCCCGACAGGTTTAAAGTCTCTGTTAGCCTGAAAGTCTAACTAAATAAAACTCTAAGAGGTAGATCTAACACTACTGATTATTTATCAGATATATACCTATGTCTGTACAAGTTACTGAATGTTATTAATTACAGTATTAATAAACTAAATTAAATCAGTTTATATTACAAAGATAGAAAATTAAATAACCATTAACAAGCTTGATTAATAACAAAGATACACAGGGATAATTTTAGGGGAGAAATTTAGCCCATGGGCTATTTTTAGGGGGTTTTCTACAAAAAATGATTTTCCATTTTGCATTTTTTGAATCCATGTTTCACCCAATTTTGATGGGGTAAACTTTTTTCACCCTAAAAATCGCCAAATTATTATATAAACGATATAAAATCCTTGGAAATTAAAATATTTTTTGAAAAATATCACCAAACATTCTATAGTTGGCATCTTAAGAATTGGTAAGATTCGCCAACATTTATACACTTTTAAATAAGTATGGCTCCTTAAAATCATCCCTGAAGATACATTGTATACACCTGTACATTAATCAGAAATGAAAGGAATAATCTGAATATGACATGAGAATAAACATCTGTTTCAAATTAAAAAAAATTTAACAATATAATTAACAGAAAAGAAAACATATTATCCTAACCTAAGTCCTATCCTGATCAGGAGCAATGCAAAGATTTAAACTGAAATAAAATCTGCTAATAGGACTATCAATAATCTTGAAAATCTTCAAAATAAATTTAGAAATCACCAAGATCATACAATAGATGCGTAAACCACATACGTAACGATGACAGTCATCAAATTTACAATATGGCGTTCATTAACAGATCGATAATCAGCATAAGTCGATAACCAAATAAAGTATATTTGCAGAATTCTTAAAAGAGATTATGACAAACATTAATAATATAGAAACAAGATGACAAGACAAATATATACCATAAACCATATGCAAAGTATACAAACTATAAACATATATTAGGTATCAGTAGTTCAAAATATTGTAGCAGCAGACAGGAAACTGTCTCCAGTCACAGGTAGATCAAACCAAAGTCTTGTCTTCACGTTCCCCAAACTATCGACCCCTTATCCCACATGCTATCTCCCCTTAAATACATTTAATCTCCAAAGATAAACAGTCCTAAAAACTAGAGATAGCAAAATCGAACCCTCTAACCAATTTCTCTTAAAAATGACAAGTAAAACATGTCATTTTTCCATATACGTGAAAATGCCTAGAAATGGTAAAGATTCGATCCATAAAAATCGAAGACTTCAACGATGAAACAACACCTGGAAGGCCTGATAGTCAATTTGTTCTGATCATGTGGGGGATCATCTAAAAATAGACAGCCATCAAAATCCGAGCAAGAACAGCAACCATATTGCCTATGGTACAACACATAAAAATGAAATAATTAACACACATGCAACAATCGAAATGACAAACACTATATAATAAACAGAAATAAAACAAGCCAATACCTATACAGAAATAACCTGATCGTTAATCCATCATAACTTCAAAATTGGAAATGGATAGCAAATACACCCAAAAACATTACAATTTTGCAGGCGCGTTGAAAACTTCGATGTTCACACCACTCGAATGACTCAGTGACTAACCCTTAAACTGCATAAGCACAACCTGAGCATTAAGCTCCCATACCTTTTCTTCGTTCTTATCATTCTCACTTTGTAATTTGAGAACCCTTCTAATTAGCTTATTCTTATGATTTTTTAGATGCAAGAGATGCTTATCACTTGAGTCTATTTTCTCCTTTAACTTAAGATTATCGGCCTCCATCAAATCACGATTGGCTACTCCTTCATTTACCCTTTCTTCCATCCTGTGTATTTTGTCTAAGAGACAATTCACAAACAATGGGTGCATCATATCCCCAACTTCACGAAAAATAGGTGGGCTTGTCTCTATAGACTTATCTTTAGATGGAAGATCAATAACAGGATCCTCCTTAACGTCTTTATCAAACACAGGAATATCCTTACTAATCACAGGAGGACTCTCATCAACAAGGTTTGAAACGAACTCGGGATGAACATTATTATGATTAACAGGCAGTGGAATATCTACTTCTTCATCATCTATGACAACAGTCTCAACCTGAACACTATCAGTCACGGGGGTTTTGACAGTATTACCTTTTTCCATTCTCCTAGTAAATCTACCCACCAACTTGGCTTTCGGTCTGTCTCTTCCACGATTGCAAATTTTATCAATATTGTTTTGTGGCGTAATTGGTGACAGAGATGAAAATCTCCTCACGCGTTTAGAAACCAGAGGAGTATCAGTGCTTCTCACTGGAGTAAACACAGAGTCGCGACAAGCTTCGGGGTTCATTCGGCCGATAGGGTTTAATAGAGGCTCTTGTAAAGGAGGAACTGAAACATGATTCAGATCTTGATGCCTGTTGCAATCCTAAGGTTTGTCAAATTGATAGTGGCAGAAGGGCGAAAAACCATTGGACTCGACGAACTCATCCCAGGGCCGGTTTGACTTCGACAACTCCCACTTAATCAACATACGGACTAAGCCATGGTGAAAGAGACTATGACTAACATGGTTAGGACTCTTCTTAATTGCAAATGACATTTTCATCAAACTTCACACCATGTAATAAGGTAAGTTCAGTGGAAAACATATAAATGCAAACATCAACCTGAGATGGTAAACGTAAGCGGAGGAAAAGCGACCTTCACAGGTCACGTACCTGTGAAGTAAATCCAGGACCGGACGCCATTCCTTTTTGAAGTATCTGCATGCTACCCCAGCTCGAAATGATACTTCTTGACAAGGTTTTATTAGTAGCTGCCGCCACTCAGTAATGTCCATCCTCTTATGTTTAAACCACCTCTCGCCTGTCAGTGGCAGACCAGTGGCAAGCGCCACTGATCGCTCGTCCACCCGAAAATGAAGATCACCCACTTCTGCCTGAAAATCAACCAAGGAGACAGCGAACACCCTTATGACCCTGGGGTTCGAATCAAAGAATTTATTGACAAATGGAAGCCATCCAACAGCCTCGACATTCGCCAACAGCTCAGGGTTCAAATCCAGCAATTCCATTTCACAAGGCTCGATCCTCACCACCGGTTCCATGACCGACTGTGTCAAGGCACGTAACCACAGAAAAAACAAATACCACAGCTCGGCACAAGACAGTGAACCAGATAGCGAGCAGTTGGGATGCAGACTCAGCAAAAACCTTAAGCAATGCAACCCTAAACATTCACCAACCGACTGTAACATGATCAGACGCAGGCTATACCCCTGTAAACCTGGCATGGGCGGAGGCATTATCACTCAGAGAGGTAATCGAGTAATGAGAAATGATGGTCGAAGACTCCAGATAACTCATGTTATCATTATTTATCTGGCATTAATGATATGAAACCCTTCGCTGTACACGAAACAGGTGTTCCATTGACAGATAGCCACGATGGAGGACAAGTACTGGGGGGTTGAATGTGATAGACAACGTTCAGTACCAGCGTAATGATACCATATCGGCCTCGCACCATGTGGATCATATTCGGAAGCGATGGCAGAGGTCATAAAAATCACAAGGATTAAACCTTTGAAGATCAATGCATAAACGTTATAGTATAATAATGTTAAACTCCGAAGGTGGCAATCACATGATAATAATACAAACCATCACGTCGAAACCAGACTCTGTAATATAAACCATATTATAAAGATCAACATAAACAGTTATGGTAATATCAACTATGGTTTATAAACTTAGGATATGGCATGTAAAACATGTGATCTTAGACACTCTAGGCTTTACCAAAGTTATAACAAACCGCCCATGCATGACCATTGATCAACCTTGAAATAAAATCTATGGTAATGCGAGAAATCATACCAAGATCAGCCATTCCAATATCTCAACCTTATCAATAATTATAATAACAAAACCAAATAATAAAATCAATTGATAATGTTTTGGATAAGACTTCAAGATTAGGTCATGATAAAAGATGTGAGAATTATTAATGCTCCTTTATAATAACTCGATGATGGTAATTTTGTCACATAACCTATGGTTTCCAAAGGCTGCTTAAAAAAACATAAAATTTCATTGATTCAGTAGCTCGCAGAATCTCATTGTTTCAACAGCGTGTGATTCATTAAATTTGCTTCTTAAAATTCGAACATTTCATCAAACAAAATAGGATTTTGTTTGATGAAATAATGTTTTTTTAAGGCTGTTGGGCAGGGGCACAACAGATGGTGACTGACTGGGTGAAACAGTTATCTCTGCTGCTCAACCTGAAACCATGCAAACAAAGAAATTAAATCCTTCATATAAGCCATAAGAAAGAGATTGCTATTTTAACATCTTAAACAGATTCAAGCATTTCACAGTTCTAAAAATTACCAGAAAATTACAGTTTCAGTTATTTATTTGATGAAAATTAGGTTTCTAACAAAAATAAGTCCTTAAGGAGTAAGACAGTAAATGGCTTAGGCTTAAATAATAAAATCTCAATACCACAAGCATGGCCCTGCTTCTAGCAGGCATCCATAGCCTCAACAGGGTTGCTTGAAAACCCAAAGAATGCCAGTATCCCATCTGCTAGTTATAAATATACAATTCTGGTCGGGGTGGACTGTTATCATTATTTTCTTTTCAATTTTATTACTCATGAAGGCTATGGTTCAGGCTTGGTAACCAGATAGTAACCATGTCAATCACCAGTCTGCACTACAGTAAAATGAACCGGCTCATGAGGAGACCTTTCATCCCTCAGGGTTTTCTGTCCAAGGGTCATTGTCTAGGCTTGGTGACCGGAGACGACAATGTCACTGAATGCAAACCTATGATCCTGAACAGATCAGCTCGTTATGAGACCTTCTGTCCTTCAGATTGTTTTTTTGCAAATATTCAAGTCCATCCTTGTCTAGAATGTAATTATAGTTAATTTGTAATAAGATCGTCTTAGAAGATGGGGAGGTAAATCTAATCCTCTTTACGAGAAGGCATGGCGTAAAAGACTTAAATAGATAACTTTACCAAGTACTTCCCTAATCCATTTGGGAAAATATTTGCAGAGACTGATATAATTAATTAATATAAACATGTTTTAAGGGTTTCTGGTAAAATCTAGAGCAATGAAAAACTATTCCCTGTTCAAGAAGTAAAATAGTATGACAGTTTTCAGGATAGTAATGTCTTCGTGCACGATTTACAGATCAATTACAGAACTTGAGATCAGTCATCAGTTTAAGGTTTGATAGATTGATTAGGCTCACAACACACAAATAAAACTACAAATCAATATGGGAAAATATAAATAAATCAAAAGGAAACGAAATAAAATCCATCAAGCAAGCACACCACACAAGGTATATACAGGATAATCCCTTGAGGGGGATCAGCAAAAATATCTCTTAATCAGGTGACCATTTACTGGAAGGTTGTCAATGTCACCTTCCAATGTTTGCAACCTGAACGTGCAAGGACCAAGTTTTTCTGTAATAATAAATGGTCCCAGCCACAAGCATTGGAACTTTGTGTGTTTTCCTTTATCTTTGTGTTCCTTGTCCCATTTCAGGACTAAGTCACCTACTTCCAAAACCCAACTGACTGACTTTCTGAGGTCAAACCAGCACTTCACGGTCTGCTGGTGTCTATAAAACTTTTTCCTATCCAACTCCCTATCTTCCTCCAGTTTATGCAAGGTGTTAATTCGATGCTCCATGGCAAAGCATGGTGTCTCCTGCACTGACTGGGAGAGCCGTAAAGAGGATAAAAATAAATGAGGAGGCAAAATAGTTTCCTTCCCATATACCAGGAAAAAGGGAGAGTTTCCTATAGCAGCTTTGGGAATCACTCTGTCATCCCACAAGGCATTCGATAAGGCATTATGCCAATTCCTGTGATGATTTACCACCGTACGTTTCAGAATCTTGATTAAATTTTTATTAGAAGATTCTGCTAACCCGTTACCTTGGGGATAATAATTAGATGAATACTTTAATTTTATTCAATTTTTCAATGCATACTCAGTTAATTTAACCGAAGAAAAATAAGTTTCATTGTCAAAAATCAAAGATTCAAGAACACCAAATCTGGTGATAAGAAAAGAATCAAGGAATGATATCACCTGTTCCAAATTGAATACTCGTAAGGGGATGGATTCAACCCATCTAGTGAAGTAGTCTGTGGCTGTCAAAATGTATTTATGTTGCTGTGACGAAGCTGGTGTGATTGGGCGAACAATATCCAGACCCCATTACTGAAATGGGACTTCGATAATCACCGGTTGGAGGGGTAACGCTGCCTTCTTCAGTCTGCCTCCTGCTCTTTGACACTCCTGACACTTCCTGGTGAAAGCATATGCATCTTTGAACAAGGTGGGCCAGTAGTAACCAGCTTTAAGTATCTTGTGTGCAGTGGTTTCTCTGCCAAAGTGTCCTTCGGCTGGTCCTGCATGTAGTTGAGATAACACATTATCAGCCTCATTTCTTTCTAGACAACGAAGGAGAAATCCTTCGAAATTCTTTCTAAACAAAATATTATCAATAAGATGATAAGGGGCAGATCTCAATCTCAAAGATCTTTTATTACGTGGGTCTAAATGTTCCTGATCATTCCCATGCAATAAAAAGAACTTAATATCATTATACCAAGAATCAGGAGGAGTGGAGATCGGAAAAAATTCCCTTTCGAACAAAGAAGGTTCGCTAAAGAAGTGCAGATCAGATTCAGAACTGTTCGAGGATCCAGCTGCTAGCTTGCAAAGTCCTTGTCCCCTGACAATTTTTAAAGGTTTTATTTCCAGGTCATATTCCTGAAGTGCTGTGACCCAATGTGCTCGTTTTTCACCAAGATCCTTTTGTATCAAGAGATTTCTAACTGCAGAATATGGTACAATGACTTTGGTGTGGGACTTCATCAAGTAAGGCCCAAAATGTTTGATAGATTTCAAAAAAGTGAATGCTTGCTTGTCTACTTCTGGATAGTTCAACTCTACACCATTCAAACCAGAACTCATAAAAGCGATAGGAGCTTCATTATTTTCCTAGTTTTTCTGTGTCAAAACAGCAGCATATGAAGAATCAGAAGCAAACGTATACAAAATGAAAGGTTTGGAAAAATATGGGATAGTTAGAGTGGGGGATTCAGCAATAGATTTTAATATGTCATGAAAAGATTGCTTCTCATCAGTAGACCATTTAAAATTAGCATCTTTCTTGATCATTTTCTGAAGCGGCCTAACAATTTCCGTGAACCCAGGAATAAATCTAGAAATAAAATTTATCTTTCCAAGAAATGCCTGCATAGACTTCTTTGAGTGAGGCATCGAAATATGTGATATAGCACGGGTATGTTCTGGATCAATATTGATGCCTTCTTTAGACACAACAAAACCCAGTAACTTACCTTCTGTGACTGAAAAGATAGATTTCTTAGGATTTAGAGAAATCCCATATTTCCTGCAATGCTCAAAAACTATCCTGAGATGAGTTAAATGATCAGTTCTATTTTTTGAAAGGACGGTAACATCATCAAGATAAATAATGACAAACTTACCGATCAGACCTCTGAAGGCGATCTCCATTGCCCTCTGAAATGTTTCTCCGGCATTTATTAAACCAAATGGCATCTTCCTATAGGCATAGGTTCCCCAAGGAGTCGTAAAAGTTGTTTTCAACTGGTCAGGTTTGGATACTAACACTTGGTTGTACCCTGAAAAGCCATCTAGAAGTGAAAACATTTCGGATCCAGAGACCTGTTGCAAGATTTTCTCCATCGGAGGAACATGATAATTTTCCTTATCTGAAACTTTATTCAGGTTTCGAAAATCGACGCATAACCTGATATCGCCATTTTTCTTTCTGACGGGGACAAGATTTGCCACCCACTATGCATGCTGAACCGGGAAAATCATTATGGCGGCAGGGAGTTTATTCAGCTCCTTCTTGACAGCTAGTTCTAGGCTAGGATGCATTTTCCTCAATTTATGTTCAAAAGGTTTAGCCTCTGGTTTCATGGGAATGACATGTTGCATTATATTAGGATCGAATGTCTTAAGATCCTCGTAAGTCCATCCAAAGATGTATTTAAACTCATTAAAGAGTCTTATAAAGGCCATTTTTTCCTAGGGAGTACACGTACTACCCAGATTTATACATTGAGGGTTATACTCAGTGCCTAGATTTACAATGTCAGATTGCATGATGGAGCTGTTAGTTTTACAATTCCTTGCAGCTTTAAATTTATCTTTCAAGTCATAGAATTTCTCAAGTTTGATTACTGATATGGGAAGAGTACTAACCTGATTGAGAGATTCTTGAATTGAGCAAGGCTTATGAATTACCACAAAATTATATATATCCTCATCGTGAGTCATTTCGTCAATGACCGCATCCTTAAAAGTATCCTTCAAAGTCAGAAAATCGATCAACTGCTCGTCGTTGTCGAAGACTATCCAATTTGTTATGTTTTCAGGTATAGAAGGTCTGAAAAGCAATTCAACTGAGAAAGAATCAGTAAGCATTCCTTCGGATGGAATTAACCTTGAAGCCACATTAGCTAAGAGATCAGCTTCCTGATTTAGATAACGAGGGATGGAACTTATGTTAAAGGCCTCAAATGCTAATCGTAAATTCCATACCTCTGCCTGATAATTTCTCAGGTGTCCAGCGATGCAATGTATAGTTTTACGTACCTATCTAACAATTATCTCAGAGTCTCCTAACACTACCAAAGCTTTGGCTCCCAGGTCAATTGCTTTTTTCAGCCCTTGAATTAGAGCTTCGTATTCAGCCATGTTGTTGGTGCATTCGAATTCTAACCTGCAAGCTATGAAATACCTCTTCCCATAGGGGTTTATCAGCAAGCAACCTGCACCAGCCCCTTCTTTTGACTTAGATCCGTCGAAATATAAAGACCAGAGACCATTGTTCAGATCTAAGTGTACCACATTTGGGACTGGAATTTCATCTGGAACTTACGAAAAATGGCAAATTTTAGACTGCTGTTCTGCACCTGTTAATGATGAAGTTTCAGCTTCAAAATACCCAAAGAAAGAGTTTTCCATATAGTTTCCCATTATGGTATCGGTGAATAATACCACCTCATTCGAATCATCCAATTCGGTGACGGTATGCTTCATATAGCGTTCCCAATCAATCTAATCATAAATTCCATACCTCTGCCTGATAATTTCTCAGGTGTCCAGCAATGCAATGTATAGTGTTACGTACCTATCTAACAATTATCTCAGAGTCTCCTAACACTACCAAAGCTTTGGCTCCCAGGTCAATTGCTTTTTTCAGCCCTTGAATTAGAGCTTCGTATTCAACCATGTTGTTGGTGCATTCGAATTCTAGCCTGCAAGCTATGCAATACCTCTTCCCATAGGGGTTTATCAGCAAGCAACCTGCACCAGCCCCTTCTTTTGACTTAGATCCGTTGAAATATAAATACCAGAGACCATTGTTCATATCTAAGTGTACCGCATTTGGGACTGGAATTTCATCTGGAACTTGCGAAAAATGGCAAATTTTAGACTGCTGTTCTGCACCTATTAATGATGAAGTTTCAGCTTCAAAATACCCAAAGAAAGAGTTTTCCATATAGTTTCCAATTATGGTATCGGTGAATTACCAGCTCATTCGAATCATCCAATTCGGTGACGGTATGCTTCATATAGCGTTCCCGATCAATTCTGATTTTATTCGGGTGACCATTATGAGATATCCATAGGTGTGACCAATCAGTAGCAAAATATCCCTTCAGTTTCTCAGACCAATCTCTGCTGATAAACAGACCATACGCTTCTGGGATGTCTACTACAATTATATCAATAATAAAATGGACTTGAGGATTTGAAGTTAACCTTATCAATACCTCTTTCAACTTACCTATTATTTTTATGTTTGAACGATCAAGCTCTACAATACTTGTATCATAAGGCACAGGGACAACATTAAGTTCTTTACATACAGAGTATGGCATAACATTCTTGGAGGCCCCTGAGTCTATCATATAGTTGTGCACTTTATGATTGCATATTTCAAACGTAAGTAAAAACGGCGGAGTTGAAGAATCAGATTTCTTGCCTATGAATGATGCATTGACTGAAGATTTTGTTGGGTTATCTTTAGTGTTAGCAGAGATGTTTTGATTTGAAGGAGTTTTTCCACTTTTACTTGGAGACACCCCTTGCATCATTTTATCCCTAATCAGTGGTAACTTAAGTAGTTCATAGATAGAGATGTTGTCCCTGATTTTCTTTAAATCTTCAATCAGATCATATTCTAAATCAAGAGAGGGTGCAGATTTACTATTTGCAGGTTGGTTTCTTGTTTGAGCAGCTGAACTATTATCTGTAGCAGTTGTAGAAGGTTCCCCTAAGGGCTGATCTTTCTTGCTTCTAGTGTTATACTGATGCTATTTTACATTGACAACACCTACATCTTCATCATCAGTCAACTCTGAAGTGTCCCAGAAGTGGCTGATAACTTGAGGAGGTTTATCTTCTGTGTCATTATCTTTATCTTGGGTGCCTTCAGAACTCTGTCCTGAAGATTGAGTTTCATTTTCAGCTGATGTTTCTAGACCTGAAACTAATAGCTTGAGGAAACTATTAATTTCATCAACACTATTAGCTTCAGAGGGTGGAGTCTGTCTAGGAGCTGTATTCGGGAATGGCCTTCTGAAAGGTTGTCTAGGTGGTTCTTTAGGAGGAGTGTTTTCAGAAGTGCGTTTCTTTAAATCAATGATTTCATTAGACAGTTTTTTAATAACTCTTTGGAGGCTATCTAGGTCTAATGAATCCTAACCTTTTTTCTCAAGGTTTGTGTTCTTGGTAGGACTGTCAGTCTTCTTACGAGAAGAAGATGCAAAATCTATGTCTACTCTAGGATTTGCTTTTATGGCAGACATATCTTTCTCAACCTTAATGGCTTCTTCAAAGTTTTCAGCAAGGGTAAGTTTGGCCTTTTGTCTGACAAACATGGCCATTGACACAGGCAAGGATGAAGTGTAAAATTCAATGGTGACATCCTCAGCTGGCCTTGAAGTAGCAAGGATCCTATTTCTTAGAGTAAGGAATCGTTGGTTGAAATCTTTGACCTTTTCCTTGGTTTCCATGTGAATTCTAGACAATTCTAGCACTAAGGCAGCTGGAGTCTTGTCGTCTCCAAACTTGTTCATGATAGCAATGTCGAATTCGTTCCAGCTGGTAATGGAACCAGCTGTAAGTGAAAAATACCATGTCAATGCTTTACCCTCAAATCTATAAGGGAAGAGCCGACAGACTACATCTTCATGTTCAACATCCAAGAGCCGAACTGCCAACATAAACTTCTTAACATGATCTTCTGCTGGCTCTTTCAACTCAGGGTTGAACTTGGGTAATAATTTCTCAGGATGCTTAGGTAAAGGGTGTTGAACGCCTAGGACAGCTACTGCATCCTGAGCTAACCATGGCATATTAGGATTAGGGTTTGGGGGATTTACACCTGCCATGTTTCTTGGAGTTGGAGGCAGTGAAGGCGGTGTTTGATGAATGTGAGGAGGCAAATGAGGTGGTGATGGTGGTTGACCAGCCCCTCCTGAAGCCAATGGTCCTGAAGAAGAGGAAGGCTGATTGGTTCCTGTTAGAGATTGTTGTATATGAAGATCGGGAATGGCACCTAAAGACTGCTCTTGTTCTCCCGAAATGGATTCAGGATGACGAGTGCGAGCACGGGTGATCTACGGAAGAGGTAATTCAGTGGACTGGCGCCCAGTGAGATTTGAATAAGCCCTAGTTAAAATTCTCTGAGATTCATTTATGGCTTGTTCGACCTGGTCAATTTCTTCAGGTTGGCGAATACCGGGAGAGTTGAACTGGGAGATAAGGTTCCGAACGGAGTTGTTCAGTGGGGCTTCACCCGGTCATGATGAACGGTGAGAGCGTGGTTGTGCGTTTGACTGTATCTGAGGGGTGATAGGCTGATTAACTTTATCTACAGGATTGTTTTCACCAGCCATTAGCTTAAGAAGGCCCTCCTTCTAGCGCCATTGTTGACGGGCGTAGATGACTATGCACGCAACGGTGGAAAACAGCCTAGACCGGGATCCTTAAAGCAGTCTCCAAGCTGTTTGGAATGGTTGTTCCCAACAGGTTTAAAGGCTCTGTTAGCCTGAAATTCTAACTAAATAAAAATCTAAGAGGTAGATCTAACACTACTGATTATTTATCAGATATATACCTATGTCTGTACAAGTTACTGAATGTTATTAATTATAGTATTAATCAACTAAGTTAAATCAGTTTATATTACAAAGATAGAAAATTAAATAACTATTAACAAGATTGATTAATAACAAAGATACATTATATACACATGTACAGTAATCAGAAATGAACGGAATAATCTTAATATGACATGAGAATAAACATCTGTTTCAAATTAAATTTTTTTTAACAATATAATTAACAGAAAAGAAAACATATTATCCTAACCTAAGTCCTATCCTCATCAGGAGCAATGCGAAGATTTAAACTGAAATCAAATCTACTAATAGGACTATCAATAATCTTGAAAATCTTCAAAATAAATTTAGAAATCACCAATATCATACATTAGACATGTAAACCACATACGTAACGATGGCAGTCATCAAATTTACAATATGGCATTCATTAACAGATCGATAATCAGCATAAGTCAATAACCAAATAAAGTATATTTGCAGAATTCTTAAAAGAGATTACGACAAACATTAATAATATAGAAACAGGATGACAAGAAAAATAGATACCATAAACCATATGCAAAGTATACAAACTATAAACATATATTAGGTATCACCAGTTCAAAATATTGTAGCAGCAGACAGGAAACTGTCTCCAGTCACAGGTAGATTGAACCAAAGTCTTGTCTTCACGTTTGCCAAACTATCGACCCCTTATCCGACATGCTATGGCCCCCTAAATACATGTAATATCCAAAGATAAACAGTCCTAAAAATGACAAGTAAAATCGAACCCTCTAACCAATTTCTCTTAAAAATGACAAGTAAAAGATGTCATTTTTCCATACACGTGAAAATGCCTAGAGATGGTAAAGATTCGATCCATAAAAATCGAAGACTTCAACGATGAAACAACACCTGGAAGGCCTGATAGTCGATTTGTTCCGATCATGTGGGGGATCATCTAAAAATAGACAGCCATCAAAATCCGAGCAAGAACAGCAACCATATCGCCTACGGTACAACACATAAAAATGAAATAATTAACACACATACAACAATCGAAATGACAAACACTATATAATAAATAGAAATAAAACAAGCCAATAACTGTACAGAAATAACCTGATCGTTAATCCATCATAACTTCAAAATTGGAAATGGATAGCAAATACACCCAAAAACATTACAGTTTTACAGGCGCGTTGAAAACTTGGATGTTCACACCACTCGACTGACTCGGCGACTGACCCTTAAACTGCATAAGTGGAACCTGAGCATTAAGCTCCCGTACCTTTTCTGTGTTCTTATCATTCTCACTCTGTAATTTGAGAACCCTTCTAATTAGCTTATTCTTATGATTTTTTAGACGCAAGAGATGCTTATCACTTGAGTCTATTTTCTCCTTTAACTTAAGATTATCGGCCTCCATCAAATCGCGATTGGCTACTACTTCATTTACCCTTTCATCCATCCTGCGTATTTTGTCTAAGAGACAATTCACAAACAATGGGTGCATCATATCCCAAACTTCACGAAAAATAGTCGAGCTTGTCTCTACAGACTTCTCTTTAGATGGAAGATCAATAACAGGATCCTCCTGAACGTCTTTATCAAACACAGGAATATCCTTACCAATCACAGGAGGACTCTCATCAACAAGGTTCGAAACGAACTCAGGCTGAACATTATTATCATTAACAGGCAGTGGAAGATCTGCTTCTTCATCATCTATGACAACAGTCTCAACCTGAACACTATCAGTCACGGGGGTTTTGACAGTATTACCTTTTGCCATGCTCCTTGTAAATCTACCCACCAACTTGGCTTTCGGTCTGTCTCTTCCACGATTGCAAATTTTATCAATATTGTTTTGTGGCGTAATCGGTGACAGAGATGAAAATCTCCTCACGCATTTAGAAACCAGAGGATTATCATCACTTCTCACTGGAGTGGACACAGGGTCGCGACAAGCTTCGGGGTTCGTTCGGCCGATAGGGTTTAACAGAGGCTCTCGTAAAGGAGGAACTGAAACATGATTCAGATATTTATGCCTATTGCAATCCTAAGGTTTGTCAAACTGATATTGGCAGAAGGCCGAAAAAATGTAGGACTTAGTGAACTCATCCCAGGAACGGCTTGACTTCGACAACTCCCACTCAATCAACATACGGACTAAGCCATGGTGAAAGAGACTATGACTAACATGCTTAGGACCCTTCTTAATTGCAAATGACATTTTCATCAAACTTCGCACCAGGTAATAAGGTAAGTTCAGCGGAAAACCTATAAATGCAGACATCAACCTGAGATGGTAAACGTAAGCGGAGGAAAACCGACCTTCACAGGTCATATACCTGTGAAGTAAATCCAGGACCGGGCACCATTCCTTTTTGAAGTATCTGCATGCTACCCCAGCTCGAAATGATACTTCTTGAGAAGGGTTTATTAGTAGCTGCCACCACTCAGTAATGTCCATCCTCTTATGTTTAAACCACCTCTCGCCTGTCAGTGGCAGACCAGTGGCAAGCGCCACTGATCGCTCGTCCACCCGAAAACGGAGATCACCCACTTCTGCCTGAAAATGAACCAAGGAGACAGCGAACACCCTTGTGACTTTGGGGTTCGAATTAGAGAATTTACTGACAAATGGAAGCCATCCAACAGCCTCGACCTTCACCAACAGCTCAGGGTTCGAATCCAGCAATTCCATTTCACAAGGCTCGACCCTCACCACCGACGCCATCACCGACTGTGTCAAGGCACGTAACCCCACACAAAACAAATACCACAGCTCGACACGAGACAGTGAACCAGATAGCGAGAACTTGGGATGCAAACTCAACAAAAACCTTAAGCAATGCAACCCTAAACATTCACCAACCGATTGTAACATGATCAGACACAAGCTATACCCCTGTAAACCTGGCATGGGCGGAGGCATTATCACTCAGAGAGGTAATCGAGTAATGAGGAATGACGGTCGAAGACTCCAGATAACTCATGTTATCATTATTTACCCGGCATTAATGATATGAAACCCTTCGCTGTACATGAAACAGGTGTTCCATTGAAATATAGCCACGATGGAGGACAAGTACTGTGGGGTTGAATGTGACAGACAGAGTTCAGTACCAGCGTAATGATACCATATCGGCTTCGCACCATGTGGATCGTATTCGGAAGCGACGGCAAAGGTTATAAAAATCACAAGGATTAAACCTTTGAAGATCAATGCATAAACCTTATAGTATAATAATGTTAAACTCCAAAGGTGGCGATCACATGATAATAATACAAACCATCACGTTGAAACCAGATTGTGTAATATAAACCATATTATAAAGATCAACATAAACAATTATGGTAATATCAACTATGGTTTATAAACATAGGATATGGCACGTAAAACATGTGATCTTAGACACTCTAGGCTTTACCAAAGTTATAGCAAAACGCCCATGCTTGACCATTAAACAACCTTGAAATAAAATCTATGGTAATGCAAGAAATCATACCAAGATCAGCCATTCCAATATCTCAACCTTATCAATAATTATAATAACAAAACCAAATAATAAAATCAATTGATAATGTTTTGGATAAGATTTCAAGATTAGGTCATGATAAAAGATGTGAGAATTATTAATGCTCCTCTATAATAACTCGATGATGGTGATTTTGTCACATAACCTATGCTTTGCAAAGGATGCTTAAAAAAACATAAAATTTCACTGATTCAGTAGCTCGCAGAATCTCATTGTTTCAGCAGCTTCTGATTCATTAAATTTGCTCCTTAAAATTCGAACATTTCATCAAACAAAATAGGATTTTGTTTGATGAAATAATGTTTTTTTAAGGCTGTTGGGTAGGGGCACAACAGATGGCGATTGACTGGGCGAAACAGTTATCTCTGCTTCTCAACGTGAAACCATGCAAACAATGAAATTAAATCCTTCATATAAGCCATAAGAAAGAGATTGCTATTTTAACATCTTAAACAGATTCAAGCATTTCACAATTCTAAAAATTACCAGAAAATTACAGTTTCAGTTATTTATTTGATGAAAATCATGTTTCTAACGAAAATCAGTCCTTAAGGAGTAAGACAGTAAATGGCTCAATCTTAAAGAATAAGATATCAATACCACAAGCATGGCCCTGCTTCCAGCAGGCGTCCATAGCCTCGACAGGGTTTCTTCAAAACCCAAAGAATGCCAGTATCCCATCTGCCTGTTATAAATATACAATTCTGGTCGGGGTGGACTATTATCATTATTTTCTTTTCAATTTTATTACTCATGAAGGCCATGGTTCAGGCTTGGTAACCAGATAGTAACCATGTCAGTCACCATTCTGCACTATAGTAAAATGAACCGGCTCGTGATGAGACCTTTCATCCCTCAGGGTTTTCTGTCCAAGGGTCATTGTCTAGGCTTGGTGACCGGACACGACAATGTCATTGAATGCAAACCTATGATCCTGAACAGATCAGCTCGTTATGAGACCTTCTGTCCTTCAGATTGTTTTTTTGCAAATATTCAAGTACATCCTTGTCCAGAATGTAATTATAGTTAATCTGTAATAAGATCGTCTTAGCAGATGGGGAAGCAAATCCAATCCTCTTTACGAGAAGGGATGGCGTAAAAGACTTAAATAGATAACTTTACCAAGTACTGCCCTAATCCCTTTGGGAAAATATTTGCAGAGACTGATATAATTAATTAATATAAACATGTTTTAAGGGTTTCTGGTAAAATCTAGAGCAATGAAAAACTATTCCCTGTTCAAGAAGTAAAATAGTATGACAGTTTTCAAGATAGTAATGTCTTCGTGCACGATTTACAGATCAATTACAGAACATGAGATCAGTCATCAGTTTAAGGTTTGATAGATTGATTAGGCTCACAACACACAAATAAAACCACAAATGAATATGGGAAAATATAAACAAATCAAAAGGAAACGAAATAAAATCCATCAAGCAAGCACACCACATAAGGTATATATAGGATAATCCCTTGAGGGGGATCAAAAAAAATATCTCTTAATCAGGTGACCATTTACTGGAAGGTTGTCAATGTCACCTTCCAATGTTTGCAACCTGAACGTGCTAGGACCAAGTTTTTTTGTAATAATAAATGGTCCCAGCCACAGGCATTGGAACTTTGTGTGTTTTCCTTTATCTTCATGTTCCTTGTCCCATTTCAGGACTAAGTCACCTACTTCCAAATCCCAACTGACTGAATTTCTAAGGTCAAACCAACGCTTCACGGTCTACTGGTGTCTATCAAACTTTTTCCTAGCCAACTCGCTATCTTCCTCCACTTTATGCAAGGTGTTAATTCGATGCTCCATGGCAGAGCATGGTGTCTCCTGCACTGACTGGGAGAGCTGTAAAGAGGGTAAAAATAAATGAGGAGGCAAAATACCTTCCTTGCCATATACTAGGAAAAAGGGAGAGTTTCCTATAGCAGCTTTGGGAGTCACTCTTTCAGCCCACAAGGCATTCGATAAGGCATTATGCCAATTCCTGTGATGATTTACCACCGTACGTTTCAGAATCTTGATTAAATTTTTATTAGAAGATTCTGCTAACCCGTTACCCTGGGGATAATAATTATCTGAATACTTTAATTTAATTCCTTTTTCCAATGCATACTCAGTTAATTTAACCAAAGAAAAATAAGTTGCATTGTCAAAAATCAAAGATTCAGGAACACTGAATCTGGTGATAAGAAAAGAATCAAGGAATGATATCTCCTGTTCCGAATTGACTACTTGCAAGGGGATGGCTTCAAACCATATAGTGAAGTAGTCTGTGGCTGTCAAAATGTATTTATGCTACTGTGACAAAGCTGGTGTGATTGGGCCAACAATATCCAAACCCCATTGCTGAAATGGGACTTCGATAATCACCGGTTGGAGGGGTAACGCTGCCTTCTTTAGTCTGCCTCCTGCTCTTTGACACTCCTGACACTTCCTGGTGAAAGCATATGCATCTTTGAACAAGGTGGGCCAGTAGTAACCAGCTTTAAGTATCTTGTGTGCAGTGGTTTCTCCGCCAAAGTGTCCTCCGGCTGGTCCTGCATGTAGTTGAGATAACACATTATCAGCCTCATTTCTTTCTAGACAATGAAGGAGAACTCCTTCAAAATTATTTCTAAACAAAATATTATCAATAAGCTGATAAGGGGCAGATCTCAATATCAAAGCACTTTTATTACGTGGGTCTAAATGTTCCGGAGTGTTCCCATGCAATAAAAAGAACTTAATATCATTATACCAAGAATCAGGAGGAGTGGAGATCGAAAAAAATTCCCTTCCGAACAAAGAAGGTTTGCTAAAGAAGTGCAGATCAGATTCAGAACTGTTCGAGGATCCAGCTGCTAGCTTGCAGAGTCCTTGTCCCCTAACAATTTTTAAAGGTTTTATTTCCAGGTCATATTCCTGAAGTGCTGTGACCCAATGTGCTCGTTTTTCACCAAGATCCTTTTGTACCAAGAGATTTCTAACTGCAGAATATGATACAATGACTTTGGTGTGGGACTTCATCAAGTAAGGCCTGAAATGTTTGACGGATTTGAAAACAGCGAAATCTTTCTTGTCTACTTTTGGATAGTTCAACTCTGCACCGTTCAAACCAGAACTTGTAAAAGCGATAGGAGCTTCATTATTTTCCTGGTTTTTCTGTGTCAGAACAACAGCATATGAAGAATCAGAACCAAACGTATACAAAATGAAAGGTTTGGAAAAATATGGGCTAGTTAGAGTGGGGGCTTCAACAATAGATTTTAATATGTCATGAAAAGATTGCTTCTCATCAGTAGACCATTTAAAATCAGCATCTTTCTTGATCATTTTCTGAAGTGGCCTAACAATTTCCATGAACCCAGGAATAAATCTAGAAACAAAATTTATCTTTCGAAGAAACGACTGCATAGACTTCTTTGAGTGAGGCATCGAAATCTGTGATATAGCACGGGTACATTCTGGATCAATATTGATGCCTTCTTTAGACACAACAAAACCCAGTAACTTACCTTCTGTGACTGAAAAGATAGATTTCTTAGGATTTAGAGAAATCCCATATTTCCTGCAATGCTCAAAAACTCTCCTGAGATGAGTTAAATGATCAGTTCTATTTTTTGAAAAGACGGTAACATCATCAAGATAAATAACGAAAAACTTACCGATCAGACCTCTGAAGGCGATATCCATTTCCCTCTGAAATGTTCCTCCGGCATTTAATAAACCAAATGAAATCTTCCTATAGGCATAGGTTCCCCAAGGAGTCCTAAAAGTTGTTTTCAACTGGCCAGCTTTGGATACTAACACTTGGTTGTACCCTGAAAAGCCATCTAGAAGTGAAAACATTTCAGATCCAGAGACCTTTTGCAAGATTTTCTCCATCGGAGGAACAGGATAATTGTCCTTATCTGAAACTTTATTCAGGTTTCGAAAATCGACGCATAACTTGATATCGCCATTTTTCTTTCTGACGGGGACAAGATTTGCCACCCACTGTGCATGTCGAATCGGGAAAATCATTCTGGCAGCAAGGAGTTTATTCAGCTCCTTCTTGACAGCTGGTTCTAGGCTAGGATGCATTTTCCTCAATTTCTGTTGAAAAGCTTTACCCTCTAGTTTGATAGGAATGACATGTTGCATTATATTAGGATCGAATGTCTTAATATCCTCGTAAGTCCATGCAAAGATGTCTTTAAACTCATTAAAGAGTCTTATAAAGGCCATTTTTTCCTGGGGAGTACACATACTACCCAGATTTACACATTGAGGGTTATACTCAGTGCCTAGATTTACAATGTCAGATTGCATGATGGAGCTGTTAGTTTTACAGTTCCTTGCAGCTTTAAATTTATCTTTCAAGTCATAGAATTTCTCAAGTCTGATTACTGATCTGGGAAGAGTACTAACCTGATTGAGAGATTCCTGAAATGAGCAAGGCTTACGAATTACCGCAAAATTATATAGATCCTCATCGTGAGTCATTTCATCAATGACCGCATCCTTAAAATTATCCTTCAAAGTCAGAAAATCGATCAACTACTCGTCGTTGTCGAAGACTCTCCAATTTGTTATGTTGTCAGGTATAGAATGTCTGAAAAGCAATTCAACCGAGAAAGAATCAGTAAGCATTCCTTCGGATGGAATTAACCTTGAAGCCACATTAGCTAAGAGATCAGCGTCCTGATTTAGATAACGAGGAATGGAACTTATGTTAAAGGCCTCAAATGCTAATAGTAAATTCCATACCTCTGCCTAATAATTTCTCAAGTGTCCAGCAATGCAATCATATAGTGTTACGTACCTGTCTAACAATTATCTCAGAGTCTCCTAACACTACCAAAGCTTTGGATCCCAGGTCAATTGCTTTTTTCAGCCCTTGAATTAGAGCTTCGTATTCAGCCACGTTGTTGGTGCATTCAAATTCTATCCTGCAAGCTATGAAATACCTCTTCCCATAGGGGTCTATCAGCAAGCAACCTGCACCAGCCCCTTCTTTTGACTTAGGTCCCTCGAAATATAAAGACCAGAGACCATTGTTCAGATCTAAGTGTACCGCATTTGGGACTGGAATTTCATCTGGAACTTGCGAAAAATGGAAAATTTCAGACTACTGTTCTGCACCTATTAATGATGAAGTTTCAACTTCAAAATACCCAAAGAAAGAGTCTGCCATATAGTTTCCCATTATGGTATCGGTGAATAATACCGGCTCATTCGAATCATCCAATTCGGTGACGGTATGCTTCATATAGCGTTCCCGATCAATTCTGATTTTATTCGGGTGACCATTATGAGATATCCATAGGTGTGACCAATCAGTAGAAAAATATCCCGTCAGTTTCTCAGACCAATCTCCACTGAGAAACAGACCATACGCTTCTGCGATGTCTGCTACAATTATATCAATAATAAAATGGACTTGAGGATTCAAAGTTAACCTTATCAATACCTCTTTCAACTTACCTATTACTTTTACGTTTGAATGATCAAGCTGTACAATACTTGTATCACAAGGCACAGGGACAACATTAAGTTTTTTACATACAGTGTATGGCATAACATTCTTGGAGGCCCCTGAGTCTATCATACAGTTGTGCACTTTACGATTGCATATTTCAAACGTAAGTAAAAAAGGCAGAGTTGAAGAATCAAATTTCTTGCCTATGGATGATGCATTGACTAAAGATTTTGTTGGGTTATCTTTAGTGTTAGCAGAGCTGTTTTTATTTGAAGGAGTTTTTCCACTTTTACTTGGAGACACCCCTTGCATCATTTTATCCCTAATCACTAGTAACTTAAGTAGTTCATAGATAGAGATGTTGGCCCTAATTTTCTTTAAATCTTCAATCAGATCGTATTCTAAATCAAGAGAGGGTGCAGATTTACTATTTGCAGGTTGGGTTTTTGTTTGAGCGGCTGAACTATTATCTGTAGCAGTTGTAGAAGGTTCCACTAAGGGCTGATCTTTCTTGCTTCTAGTGTTATACTGATGCTGGTTTACATTGACAACACCTACATCTTCATCATCATTCAAGTCTGAAGTGTCCTAGAAGTGGCTGATAACTTGAGGAGGTTTATCTTCTGTGTCATTATCTTTATCTTGGCTGCCTTCAGAAATTTGTCCTGAAGATTGAGTTTCATTTTCACCTGATGTTTCTAGACCTGAAACTAATGGCTTGAGGAAACTGTTAATTTCATCAACACTATTAGCTTCAGAGGGTGGAGTCTGTCTAGGAGCTATATTCGGGAATGGCCTTCTGAAAGGTTGTCTAAGTGTTTCTTTAGGAGGAGTGTTTTCAGAAGTGCCTTTATTTAAGTCAACGATTTCATTAGACAGTTTTTTAATAAATCTTTGGAGGCTATCTAGGTCTAATGAATCCTGACCTTTTTTCTCAGGGTTTGTGTTCTTGGTAGGACTGTCATTATTCTTACGAGAAGAAGATGCAAAATCTATGTCTACTCGAGGATTTGCTTTTATGGCAGACATATCTTTCTCAACCTTAATGGCTTTTCAAAATTTTCAGCAAGGGTAAGTTTGGCCTTTTGTCTGACAAACATGGTCATTGACATAGGCAAGGCTGAAGTGTAAAATTCAATGGTGACATCCTCAGCTGGCCTTGAAGTAGCAGGGATCCTATTTCTTAGAGTAAGGAATCGTTGGTTGGAATCTTTGACCTTTTCCTTGGTTTCCATGCGAATTCTAGACAATTCTAGGACCAAGGCAGCTGGAGTCTTGTCGTCGCCAAACTTGTTCATGAAAGCAATGTCGAATTCGTTCCAGTTGGTAATGGAACCAGCTGTAAGCGAAAAATACCATGTTGATGCTTTACCCTCAAATGTATAAGGGAAGAGCCGACACTCTACATATTCATGTTCAACATCCAAGAGCCGAACTGCCAACATAAAATTCTTGACGTGATCTTCTGCTGGCTCTTTCAACTCAGGGTTGAAATTGGGTAGTAATTTCTCAGGATGCTTAGGTAAAGGGTGTTGAACGCCTGGGACAGCTACTGCATCCTGAGCTAACCATGGCTTATTAGCATTAGGGTTTGGGCGATTTACACCTGCCATGTTTCTTGGAGTTGGAGGTGGTGAATGCGGTGTTTGATGAATGCGAGGAGGCGAATGAGGTGGTGATGGTGGTTGACCAGCGTCTACTGAAGCCGATGGTCCTGAAGAAGAGGAAGGCTGATTGGTGCATTTTAGAGATTGTTGTATTTGAAGATAGCTTCCTTGCCATATAGCAAGAAAAAGGGAGAGTTTCCTATAGCAGCTTTGGGAGTCACTCTGTCAGCCCACAAGGAATTCGATAAGGCATTATGCCAATTCCTGTGATGATTTACCACCGTACGTTTCAGAATCTTGATTAAATTTTTATTAGAAGATTCTGCTAACCCGTTACCCTGGGGATAATAATTAGTTGAATACTTTAATTTTATTCCTTTTTCCAATGCATACTCAGTTAATTTAACCGAAGAAAAATAAGTTGCATTGTCAAAAATCAAAGATTCAGGAACACCGAATCTGGTGATAAGAAAAGAATCAAGGAATGATATCGCCTGTTCCGAATTGACTACTCGCAAGGGGATGGCTTCAACCCATCTAGTGAAGTAGTCTCACGCTGTCAAAATGTATTTATGCTGCTGTGACGAAGCTAGTTTGATTGGGCCAACAATATCCAGACCCCATTGCTGAAATGGGACTTCGATAATCACCGGTTGCAGGGGTAACGCTGCCTTCTTTAGTCTGCCTCCTGCTCTTTGACACTCCTGACACTTCCTGGCGAAAGCATATGCATCTTTGAACAAGGTGGGCCAGTAGTAACCAGCTTTAAGTATCTTGTGTGCAGTGGTTTCTCCGCCAAAGTGTCCTCCGGCTAGTCCTGCATGTAGTTGAGATAACACATTATCAACCTCATTTCTTTCTAGACAACGAAGGAGAACTCCTTCGAAATTATTTCTAAACAAAATATTATCAATAAGCTGATAAGGGGCAGATATCAATCTCAAAGCTCTTTTATTACGTGGGTCTAAATGTTCTGGAGCATTCCCATGCAATAAAAAGAACTTAATATCATTATACCAAGAATCAGGAGGAGTGGAGATCGGAAAAACTTCCCTTTCGAACAAAGAAGGTTTGCTAAAGAAGTGCATATCAGATTCAGAACTGTTCGAGGATCCAGCTGCTAGCTTGCGGAGTCCTTGTCCCCTGACAATTTTTAAAGGTTTTATTTCCAGGTCATATTCCTGAAGTGCTGTGACCCAATGTGCTCTTTTTTCACCAAGATCCTTTTGTACCAAGAGATTTCTAACTGTAGAATATGGTACAATGACTTTGGTGTGGGAATTCATCAAGTAAGGCCTGAAATGTTTGACAAATTTGAAAGCAGCGAAAGCTTGCTTGTCTACTTCTGGATAGTTCAACTCTGCACCGTTCAAAACAGAACCTGTAAAAGCGATAGGAGCTTCATTATTTTCCTGGTTTTTCTGTGTCAGAATAGAAGCATATGAAGAATCAGAAGTAAACGTATACAAAATGAAAGGTTTGGAAAAATATGGGCTAGTTAGAGTGGGGGCTTCAGCAATAGCTTTTAATATGTCATGAAAAGATTGCTTCTCATCAGTAGACCATTTAAAATGACCATTTCTCTTGATCATTTTTTGAAGCGGCCTAACAATTTCCGTGAACCCAGGAATAAATATAGAACCAAAATTTATCTTTCCAAGAAATGACTGCATAGACTTCTTTGAGTGAGGCATCGAAATCTGTGATATAGCACGGGTACGTTCTAGATCAATATTGATGCCTTCTTTAGACACAGCAAAACCCAGTAACTTACCTTCTGTGACTGAAAAGATAGATTTCTTAGGATTTAGAGAAATCCCATATTTCCTACAACGCTCAAAAACTCTCTTGAGATGAGTTAAATGATCAGTTCTGTTTTTTGAAAAGATGGTAACATCATCAAGATAAATAATGACAAACTTACCGATCAGACCTCTGAAGGCGATATCCATTTCCCTCTGAAATGTTGCTCCATCATTTATTAAACCAAATGGCATATTCCTATAGGCATAGGTTCCGCAAGGAGTCCTAAAAGTTGTTTTCAACTGGTCACCTTTGGATACTAACACTTGGTTGTACCCTAAAAATCCTTCTAGAAGTGAAAACATTTCGGATCCAGAGACCTGTTGCAAGATTTTCTCCATCGGAGGAACAAGATAATTGTCCTTATCCGAAACTTTATTCAGGTTTCGAAAATCGACGCATAACCTGATATCGCCATTTTTCTTTCTGACGGGGACAAGATTTGCCACCCACTGTGCATGTCGAACTGGGAAAATCATTCTGGTGGCAAGGAGTTTATTCAGCTCCTTCTTGACAGCTGGTTCTAGGCTAGGATGCATTTTCCTCAATTTCTGTTGAAAAGGTTTAGCCTCTGGTTTCATAGGAATGACATGTTGCATTATATTAGGATTGAATGTCTTAAGATCCTCGTAAGTCCATGCAAAGATGTATTTAAACTCATTAAAGAGTCTTATAAAGGTCATTTTTTCCTTGGGAGTACACGTACTACCCAGATTTACACATTGAGGGTTATACAGAGTGCCTAGATTTACAATGTCAGATTGCATGATGGAGCTGTTAGTTTACAGTTCCTTGAAGTTTTAAATTTATCTTTCAAGTCATAGAATTTATCAAGTTTGATTACTGATCTGGGAAGAGTACTAACCTGATTGAGAGATTCCTGAATTGAGCAAGGCTTATGAATTACCGCAAAATTATATAGATCCTCATCGTGAGTCATTTCGTCAATGACCACAGCCTTAAAAGTATCCTTCAAAGTCAAAAAATCGATCAACTGCTCGTCGTTGTTGAAGACTCTCCAATTTGTTATGTTGTTAGGTATAGAAGGTCTGAAAAGCAATTCAACCGAGAAAGAATCAGTAAGCATTCCTTCGGATGGAATTGACCTTGAAGCCACATTAGCTAAGAGATCAGCTTCCTGATTTAGATAACGAGGGATGGAACTTATGTTAAAGGCCTCAAATACTAATAGTAAATTCCATACCTCTGCCTCATAATTTCTCAAGTGTCCAGCAATGCAATGTATAGTGTTACATACCTGTCTAACAATTATCTCAGAGTCTCCTAACACTACCAAAGCTTTGGCTCCTAGGTCAATTGCTTTTTTCAGACCTTGAATTAGAGCTTCGTATTCAGCCACGTTGTTGGTGCATTCAAATTCTAACCTGCAAGCTATGAAATACCTCTTCCCATAGGGGTCTATTAGCAAGCAACCTGCACCAACCCCTTCTTTTGACTTAGATCTGTCGAAATATAAAGACCAGAGACCATTGTTTAGATCTAAGTGTACTGCATTTGGGACTGGAATTTCATCTGAAACTTGCGAAAAATGGAAAATTTCATACTCATGTTCTGCACCTGTTAATGATGAAGTTTCAGCTTCAAAATCCCCAAAGAAAGAGTCTGCCATATAGTTTCCCATTATGGTATCGGTGAATAATACCACCTCATTCGAATCATTCAATTCGGTGATGGTATGCTTCATATAGCATTCCCAATCAATTCTGATTTTATTCGGGCGACCATTATGAGATATCCATAGGTGTGACCAATCAGTAGCAAAATATCCCTTCAATTTCTCAGACCAATCTCTGCTGAGAAACAGACTATACGCTTCTGGGATGTCTGCTACAATTATATCAATAATAAAATAGACTTGAGGATTCGAAGCTAACCCTATCAATACCTCTTTCAACTTACCTATTACTTTTACGTTTGAACGATCAAGCTGTACAATACTTGTATCACAAGGCACATGGACAGCATTAAGTTTTTTACATACAGAGTATGGCATAACATTCTTGGAGGCCCCTGAGTCTATCATACAGTTGTGCACTTTACGATTGCATATTTCAAACGTAAGTAAAAAAGGCGGAGTTGAAGAATCATATTTCTTGCCTATGGATGATGCATTGATTGAAGATTTTGTTGCATTATCTTTAGTGTTAGCAGAGTTGTTTTGATTTGAAAGAGTTTTTCCACTTTTACTTGGAGACACCCCTTGCATCATTTTATCCCTAATCACTGGTAACTTAAGTAGTTCATAGATAGAGATGTTGGCCTTGATTTTCTTTAAATCTTCAATCAGATCGTATTCTAAATCAAGAGAGGGTGCATATTTACTATATGTAGGTTGGGTTTTTGTTTGAGCAACTGAACTGTTATCTGTAGCAGTTGTAGAAGGTTCCCCTAAGGGCTGATCTTTCTTGCTTCTAGTGTTATACTGATGCTGTTTTACATTGAAAACACCTACATCTTCATCATCAGTCAACTCTGAAGTGTCTCAGAAGTGGCTGATAACTTGAGGAGGTTTATCTTTTGTGTCATTATCTTTATCTTGGGTGCCTTAAGAACTCTATCCTGAATATTGAGTTTCATTTTCAGCTGATGTTTCTAGACCTGAAACTAATAGCTTGAGGAAACTGTTAATTTCATCAACACTATTAGCTTGAGAGGGTGGAGTCCGTCTAAGAGCTGTATCCGGGAATGGCCTTCTGAAAGGTTGTCTAGGTGGTTCTTTAGGAGGAGTGTTTTCAGAAGTGCCTTTCTTTAAATCAATGATTTCATTAGACAATTTTTTAATAACTCTTTGGAGGCTATCTAGGTCTAATGAATCCTGACCTTTTTTCTCAGGGTTTGTGTTCTTGGTAGGACTGTCAGTCTTCTTACGAGAAGAAGATGCAGAATCTGTGTCTACTCTAGGATTTACTTTTATGGCAGACATATCTTTCTCAACCTTAATGGCTTCTTCAAAGTTTTTAGCAAGGGTAAGTTTGGCCTTTTGTCTGAAAAACATGGCCATTGACACAGGCAAGGCTGAAGTGTAAAATTCAATGGTGACATCCTCAGCTGTCCTTGAAGCAGCAGGGATCCTATTTCTTAGAGTAAGGAATCGTTGGTTGAAATCTTTGACCTTTTCCTTGGTTTCCATGCGAATTCTAGACAATTCTAGCACTAAGGCAGCTGGAGTCTTGTCGTCTCCAAACTTGTTCATGAAAGCAATGTCGAATTCGTTCTAGCTGGTAATGGAACCAGCTGTAAGTGAAAAATACCATGTCGATGCTTTACCCTCAAATGTATAAGGGAAGAGCCGACAGACTACATCTTCATGTTCAACATCCAAGAGCCGAACTGCCAACATAAAATTCTTGACATGATATTCTACTGGCTCTTTCAACTCAGGGTTGAACTTCGGTAATAATTTATCAAGATGCTTAGGTAAAGGGTGTTGAATGCCTGGGACAGCTACTGCATCCTGAGCTAACCATGGCATATTAGCATTAGGGTTTGGGGGATTTAGACCTGCCATGTTTCTTGGAGTTGGAGGCGGTGTTTGATGAATGTGAGGAGGAGAATGAGGTGGTGATGGTGGTTGACCAGCCCCTCCTGAAGCCAATGGTCCTAAATAAGACGAAGGCTGATTAGTGCATGTTAGAGATTGTTGTATTTGAAGATTGAGAATGGCACCTAAAGACTGCTCTTGTTCTCCCGAAACAGGTTCAGGATGACGAGTGTGAGGATGGGTGATCTGCGGAAGAGGTAATTCAGTGGGCTGGCGCCCAGTGAGATTCGAATAATTCCTAGTTAAAATTATCTGATATTCATTTATGGCTTGTTCGACCTAGTCAATTTCTTCAAGTTGGCGAATACCGAGAGAGTTGAACCGGGAGATAAGGTTCCGAACGGAGTCGTTCAGTGGGGCTTCACTTGGTCGTGATTAATGGTGAGAGCGTGGTTGTGCAGTTGACTTTATCTGAGGGGTGATAGGCTAATTAAATTTGTCTACAGGATTGTTTTCATCATCCATTAGCTTAAGCAGGCCCTCCTTCTAGCGCCACTATTGACGGGCGTAGATGACTATGCACGCAACGGGGGAAAACAACCCAGACCGGGATCCTTAAAGCAGTCTCCAAGCTATTTGGAATGGTTGTTCCCAATAGGTTTAAAGGCTCTATTATCCTGAAAGTCTAACTAAATAAAAATATAAGAGGTAGATCTAACACTACTGATTATTTACAAGATATATACCTATGTCTGTACAAGTTACTGAATGTTATTAATTACAGTATTAATCAACTAAGTTAAATCAGTTTATATTACAAGGATAGAAAATTAAATAACTATTAACAAGCTTGATTAATAACAATGATACATTGTATACACCTGTACATTAATCAGAAATGAAAGGAATAATCTGAATATGACATGAGAATAAACATCTGTTTCAAATTAATTTGTTTTTAACAATATAATTAACAGAAAAGAAAACATATTATCCTAACCTAAGTCCTATCCTGATCAGGAGCAATGCGAATATTTAAACTGAAATCAAATCTGCTAATAGGACTATCAATAATCTTGAAAACCTTCAAAATAAATTTAGAAATCACCAAGATCATACAATAGACACGTAAACCACATACGTAACGATGGAAGTCATCAAATTTACAATATGGCGTTCATTAACAGATCGATAATATGCATAAGTCGATAACCAAATAAAGTATATTTGCGGAATTCTTAAAAGAGATTACGACAAACATTAATAATATAGAAACAGGATGACAAGACAAATAGATACCATAAACCATATGCAAAGTATACAAACTATAAACATATATTAGGTATCACCAGTTCAAAATATTGTAGCAGCAGACATGAAACTGTCTCCAGTCACAGGTAGATCAAACCAAAGTCTTGTCTTCACGTTCCCCAAACTATCGACCCCTTATCCCACATGATATCTCCCCTTAAATACATGTAATCTCCAAAGATAAACAGTCCTAAAAACTAGAGATAGCAAAATCGAACCCTCTAACCAATTTCTCTTAAAAATGACAAGTAAAACATGTCATTTTTCCATATACGTGAAAATTCCTAGAAATGGTAAAGATTCGATCCATAAAAATCGAAGACTTCAACGATGAAACAACACCTGGAAGGCCTGATAGTCGATTTGTTCCGATCATGTGGGGGATCATCTAAAAATAGACAGCCATCAAAATGCGAGCAAGAACAACAACCATATCGCTTGTGGTACAACACATAAAAATGAAATAATTAACACACATACAACAATCGAAATGACAAACACTGTATAATAAATAGAAATAAAACAAGCCAATACCTGTACATAAATAACCTGATCGTTAATCCATCATAACTTTAAAATTGGAAACGGATAGCAAGTACACCCAAAAAAATTACAATTTTATAGGCACGTTGAAAACTTGGATGTTCACACCACTCGACTGACTCAACGACTGACCCTTCAACTGCATAAGCGCACCCTGAGCATTAAGCTCTCGTACCTTTTCTTTGTTCTTATCATTCTCACTCTGTAATTTGAGAACCCTTCTAATTAGCTTATTCTTATGATTTTTTAGACGCAAGAGATGCTTATCACTTGAGTCTATTTTCTCCTTTAACTTAAGATTATCGGCCTCCATCAGATCGCAATTGGCTACTACTTCATTTACCCATTCTTCCATCCTCCTTATTTTTTCTAAGAGACAATTCACAAACAATGGGTGCATCACATCCCCAACTTCATGAAAAACAGGCGAGCTTGTCTCTACATACTTCTCTTTAGATGGAAGATCAATAACAGGATCCTCCTGAACGTCTTTATCAAACATAGGAATATCCTTACCAATCACAGGAGGACTCTCATCAACAAGGTTCGAAACGAACTCAGGCTGAACATTATTATCATTAACAGGCAGTGGAAGATCTGCTTCTTCATCATCTATGACAACAGTCTCAACCTGAACACTATCAGTCACGGGGGTTTTGACAGTATTACCTTTTGCCATGCTCCTATTAAATCTACCCACCAACTTGGCTTTCGGTCTGTCTCTTCCACAATTGTAAATTTTATCAATAATGTTTTGTGGCGAAATCGGTGACAGAGATGAAAATCTCCTCATGCGTTTAGAAACCAGAGGAGTATCAACGCTTCTCACTGGAGTGGACACAGGGTCGCAACAAGCTTCAAGGTTCATTCGGCTGATAGGGTTTAATAGAGGCTCTCGTAAAGGAGGAACTGAAACATGATTCGGATCTTGATGCCTATTGCAATCCTCACGTTTGTCAAACTGACAGTGGCAGAAGGCCGAAAAACCATTGGACTTGACGAACTCATCCCAGGACCGGTTTGACTTCGACAGCTCCCACTCAATCAACATACGGACTAAGCCATGGTGAAAGAGACTATGACTAACATGCTTAGGACCCTTCTTAATTGCAAATGACATTTTCATCAAACTTCGCACTAGGTAATAAGGTAAGTTCAGCGGAAAACCTATAAATGCAGACATCAACCTGAGATGGTAAACGTAAGTGGAGGAAAACCAACCTTCACAGGTCACGTACCTGTGAAGTAAATCCAGGACCGGGCGTCATTCCTTTTTGAAGTATCTGCGTGCTACCCCAGCTCGAAATGATACTTCTTGACAAGGTTTTATTAGTAGCTTCCGCCACTCAGTAATGTCCATCCTCTTATGTTTAAACCACCTCTCGCCTGTCAGTGGCAGACCGGTGGCAAGCGCCACTGATCGCTCGTCCACCCGAAAACGGAGATCACCCACTTCTGCCTGAAAATAAACCAAGGAGACAGCGAACACCCTTGTGACTTCGGGGTTCGAATCAGAGAATTTACTGACAAATGGAAGCCATCCAACAGCCTCAACCTTTGCCAACATCTCAGTGTTCGAATCCAGCAATTCCATTTCCTAAGGCTCGACCCTCACCACCGACGCCATGATCGACTGTGTCAAGGCACGTAACCGCACACAAAACAAATACCACAGCTCAACATGAGATAGTGAACTAGATAGCGAGCACTTGGGATGTAGAATCAGCAAAAACCTTAAGCAATGCAACCCTAAATATTCACCAACCGACTGTAACATGATCAGACGCAGGCTACACCCCTGTAAACCTGGCATGGGCGGAGGCATTATCACTCAGAGAGGTAATCGAGTAATGAGGAATGACGGTCGAAGACTCCAGATAACTCATGTTATCATTATTTATCCGACATTAATGATATGAAACCCTTCGTTGTACACGAAACAGGTGTTCCATTGACAGATAGCCACGATGGAGGACAAGTACTGGGGGGTTGAATGTGACAGACAGAGTTCAGTACCAGCGTAATGATACCATATCAGCTTCGCACCATGTGTATCGTATTCGAAAGCGATGGCAGAGGTCATAAAAATCACAAGGATTAAACCTTTGAATATCAATGCATAAACCTTATAGTATAATAATGTTAAACTCCGAAGGTGGCGATCACGTGATAATAATACAAACCATCACGTCGAAACCAGACTGTGTAATATAAACCATATTATAAAGATCAACATAAACAGTTATGGTAATATCAACTATGGTTTATAAACTTAGGATATGGCACGTAAAACATGTGATCTTAGACACTCTAGGCTCTACCAAAGTTATAACAAACTGCCCATGCATGACCATTGATCAACCTTGAAATAAAATCTATGGTAATGCGAGAAATCATACCAAGATCAGCCATTCCAATATCTCAACCTTATCAATAATTATAATAACAAAACCGAAAAATAAAATCAATTGATAATGTTTTGGATAAGATTTCAAGATTAGGTCATGATAAAAGATCTGAGAATTATTAATGCTCCTCTATAATAACTCGATGATGGTGATTTTGTCACATAACCTATGGTTTGCAAAGGCTGCTTAAAAAAACATAAAAATTCACTGATTCAGTAGCTCCCAGAATCTCATTGTTTCAGCAGCTTGTGATTCATTAAATTTGCTCCTTAAAATTCGAACATTTCATCAAACAAAATAGGATTTTGTTTGATGAAATAATGTTTTTTTAAGGCTGTTGGGCAGGGGCACAACACTGTTTTATGGTTTCTTTGCTTGTAATGCTTGCCTATTGTGAATGAATTTCAAAGTTATGTTCTCTTGGATACCTGGTTATTATATTATGCATCTCTGCTCTTCTTTACTTATGATTTAGTTCCTATTTGTCTTATGAATGTATTCCCTTTGGTCACCAAATATTACAACCAGAAAAACCTTTCAAAACCCCTAAAACCTAGTTTTGTTTGATTGAATATTTGAGATTGTGTTGGCTTGTTTCTTTGTAGCCTAGAAACAATTTCTAGCATAAACAGTTGGAAAGCATTCCAAGCATAAAAACATTAAACAAGCAATGAATATACCACCTAAGTAACTAACACAACTTATAAATGAAACCAGACAATAAACTGAAGGGCATATAGTGCATATATTTCATAATTCCATTCTCAAAATACACATAAGAGTCTTTACTTAGCTCATAAACCAGCCTGATGACCTCCCCTTGTCAGCAGAAAATTGAACCATTTGTCTTCTTTCATACTTACATTTATCTTACTTTCAAAATCAGGTAGATAATTGAATTATAACTGCTTTTAGGACTACCTATTGAATAGTTCAATTTAAAACATCTTTACAAAAAATAAAATAACTTTTCAAACTTAACTAATAACTAACTCTTTTGACTAACTTTCACAAATCCTTAGTTGCTTCAGCCAATAAAGCAATTCCTTCCAAGGCTTGAGCTTTCCTTCTTGCCTTTAATTGATCTATCTCCATGTTTGCAATTTTCCTTGTTAGCTCTTCATTATGCTGATGCAGGTCCTGGATGGTTTTCTTTAACACCGTGAATTGACTTTCTGTTTTCCTTTTCCTTTTCAATTCTTCTCTTGAAATTGTAATTAACTCCTCGTACTCACTGTTTACTTCCTCCAAATCCTGTCTAAGCTTTCTGTTTGCAATGACAAGGCCATCATTAGTTTCCTGCATGTACTCAACCTGATACTTGTATTGTTTGATATTCCTTTGTAAATTCTCTTGTTCTGAATCAATACTCTTGTCTCCTGCTAATGTTTGCAGCCCCTCAGGTATCCATGGGATCTTTAATTTCTTATAAATTTCTTCATCTTCTTCCATAATTCCTGTAGAAGTTACATAAAACTTTGGAAGTTATTCATTTTTAGCATTGCATGGAGATTTTTCTTCAACCATCTCCTTCTTCTCTAAGCAAGAACTCTTTACCTCACTCCGTTGCTGCTCTTGCAACATTTGATTTCGAATCTCCAGAAATATATCAGATATCTTTGTATCAGTCATGACAGATTTTCCTTTTGATTCTATTGGCTTTTTATCTTTACTGCCATCTTTATCATCATCAAATTTGTCCTCACAGATGAATCCTCTATCAGTGTGACCTTTTGTTTAACCAACTTAGGATTTAACAATTTTTTCATGTTTAGTCTAAGTTTATTCTTAGGTCTTGTTTTAGGTCTCCAAACTAGAACAATCTCTCCCAACATCTTGAGAGTCTTTCCTTGATGAGTAATTGAGGTAAACTCATCAACTTTCTTTTTCTTTCCTTTTGACAGTGCCTCCTCATCACAATAAGTGTGAAGATTTTTCTCAGCACAAACCGTAGATGCGTTTGTAACAGGAATTTTATCATCATCAAATAAGTATCTCTCATATTCCTCTGATAGAAATGTGATAGGACTTTGCTTTTTCACTTCAATATCTTCTTTTAAATCTTGAATTGTCTCTACAGGTACAACATCTTCAACAGGCTCGGCTTCCTTAATTTATGGCTATAAAGTCTTGCTCTCATTCTCATTAACTTGCTGTTCAAATTCAGAATTTTTATTTTCTAGGTTTGAAACTTCTTCTCGTTCAACCTTTTCTTCATTCTTGACTGCTACCTTTTCCTAAGCTTCTTAGTCAAAGCTTGACCTTTGTCTACTTGTCTTCTTTGTGACTGTTCCTCTTGATCAGTTTTGAAACTTGACCAAAAGATGAAGTGATCCCAAGTCTTCCCCCTATTTTGCAAGATAGTGCTTATGATAAGCTTGATGAGTCCATGATGGAAAATATATCGCTTTGTATGATTTTGGTGCTCTCTAACTCTGCATGACATCTTTTGTAGACTTTTCAGGAAGAAGAAAGGTAAGTTCATTTTGGACTCATCACAAAGATGCTGAAGAAACCTAAAGTGATATTTGAAAGACAAAGAATATCTACCCTCATAAGTAACATAACTCAGCAAGACTTTAATGGGCTCAATCCAATCAGGTTTAAACTTATGGATTGGAACACCTTTTCCACAATCTGCAATCACACCAGGAAGCAAGTACTTTTGACCTTTGAAGGTGAATGGAACCCTTTTAAACCATAACTCTCCCTCGTCTTGGATCCGTGTTGCCTCAGCTATCAATTCCTTAGTTAATTTGAACTTTAAGGTCAAAGACACTATGTCTGTGTCTAGGCATTGAGCAAATCTATAAAACACCTGTGCATGATATCCTTCAATTTTCTTAAAGAATGTTAACCATCGTGCATCTGAAAATAACCATGCACATTGTGGAAAATTCTTCACCTAGCTTAGATCATAGGGCTCTTCCCTATTTGTTTTTTCACTCTTTTTCATATTTACTATGGTTAAATAGCCTATGTCGATATACCACAATCTAAATGTCTTCAAATCTCAACAGAGTGACCTAAAATATAGTTCAGGAAACTCCAAAAAGATCTGCTCTGAATTCTACTATACAAATGATGAATACTTTGAATGTATTGGTGAATAATTCATCATCTATCATGGATTGGATGTTAAAACTAATATTCAACCTTCGAATTTGTTATTAATTGTTTTTTTTAAGAAAAAGCCCCAAATTCAAAAAACCCTAGCAAAGGCACGTGGGCTACATGTTAAGATGATCAATTTGGGTGTTGAATATAGTTATTTTAGTAGTCAAGTGTCAAATTGCATGCTCCACCTGTCTTTGACTGCTTAGACCACGCCAACCTATCGCTACTGAGAAGCCCTAATTTCTCGTTTAGTTTTAAAATTCCAATTCGTGAGCACTAATTTCTTTGCACGATCTTCACTTACCCTTCGTGTCTTTCAATAAAACATAATCTCAAAAGCTTTGTTTCATTATACCATCATCATTATACCTGCTAAGCATGAAAACCGCCACGATTTCGCCTCTATGATGGAATTCCACCTGCTTTACTGATTAAACTATCAAAGACATGTATCAAATGCATCATACAAGGTAATTGACACCTTCGGCATGAGAATCCTGAATAAATTTGACCAAAAAATTATGATTTTAGCTAGCTTTCAATTTCTGTCTTGCGCTACAAGAAAATCCAATTTAATGATTTCACAAAATTAGGCTAATGATATGAGTTTGCACTTGGTTTATGGGTTAATATTTAACTTTTATGCTATTTAAAAAACTCTTTAATCCATAAATGCTTTATAAAAACCCTTAGCAAAATTTGTAAAAAGAAGCTTATAAATCAAAATTATGAGAATTAAAAGTTTAAAATCAACATCTCTATCAACAAAATTTTCTAGTAACAAAAAGTAAAAGCAAGGTTCAAAATATGAATAAAAGCATGAAAACAATGGAAGACAAAAACATGACCTAACAGCTGGTATATATAAACATAGCAGGCGAAAGAGAAAAAATAATATTATAACAGTAAGATTTGAAACTTCCAATGCATTCTGCAGCTCTACATCATGCATTTGGAAGCTATGGAGTATGCTAACCTTTAGAACTTAAGCAATAACTAAATTACATATTCCAGATCTATACAAGAATTCCAAGGTATTTACTACACTCGGTATAAATCTAAATCGCATTTACGATTCTGTACTGAAAATAAAAAACACAAACATGGATTGTCTAGATCTGTACTCAACCAAATATATAGTCAAGTATAAGGACAATCACATCTATGGTTTAATGTAACGAAAAGCCAAATGCAAACCTTGAGATGGTCGCAAATCAAATACACAGTGAGGTATAAATTGTATCTATGGTTTAATGCAAGGAAAATGCAAAAGAAAACAATGTAGACCTAACTAAAATTTTGATCCATACCTATATAAAATGCAGGCATAGAAAGTCGATCCGAATATTACTCGGATAGGAGGCATGCTATTTTGTAAATCATAAATGGAAACAATGCAGACACAACTAAAATTTCAATCCATACCTTTATAAAACGCAGGCATAGAAAGTCGATCTGAATCTTACTCAGATTGCAGGAATCCTATTTTGTAAATCATAAATGCAAACAATGTAGACACAGCTAAAATTTTTATCCATACCTTTATAAAATGAAGGCATAGAAAGTCGATCTAAATCTTACTCAGATTGCAGGCATCCTAGTTTGTAAATCATAAATGTAAATAATGCAGACATAGCTAAAATTTTGATGCATAGCACAACAATGACTAGAGTCATTGATCCAATCTCCGACGAGTATAAAGGGTTAGATCCAATACATTGATCTGAATGTGGATCATAGTCAATATAAGTGTTTAGATGAATAATAACTTGGCTGTAAAAATATTGCACCAATCACCAGATTCATTGATCCATTTGTCAACAGGTATAAAGGGTTAGATCCAATACATTGATCTTATCATCATTCAGTACGATTGCATAGTGGCACGTGTAAAAACATTTATCACAAATTGGGTAGTTCACATACTGAGCAACAATGGGTAGAAAAATACCACAAGGAGTTCAAGATCTATCAAAGGGATTAAACAACATGTTACAGATTTATTACATAAATAGAATGCTATTCATATGGCAGGGCATCTCCAGATGTAACATAGAACTCCACGATAATTACGAAGACTGTACTTATGAGATATATAAATGGGTTTCAAAGGGTTATCAACTAGCATTTTGTTTTGGATCTATTCAACCATAAATCAATTGCAGCTTATTCCTAAATGAAGATGCGGATAATATCTATCTAGGTTAAAGACACAGAGCCTTTCCAATCCACCATAGATCACTCTAGACCTGTAAAAGCATTGAAAGAATCTACACTCACCTCTTATCCTTCGATTGTTCATTATCCCATAGAGTCAGGCGATCCTCCATGAGAACGCTCAGTCAGTCCAACCAACGGTATCGATTGGTAGACATAAGACAAGTTCGGACGGACCCGAATCATCTCACATGTCACTATTGTTGTGTTCATTTTAATGCATTCTTTCCCTCCTCGAACCCATGCCCCTTGGGATATATATATATACATGCCCTCGGTCGCTTCAGATATTTCCCAATCTCATACTCTCTCGTCCTCCATGAGATCCACTTGCCCCCTTAGCCTCACGCCATCACCTATTTATATCTTCCCCAGAGTGAAACTCCAAGCCTATTTTCCCTAAAAAGGCCCTCCATGATTCATTTAGACATGCCAAGTGGTGCTAGTATACCTCCAAGTGTCTGTGTTTTTTAAAAACCCTCGAAAGACATATGCCATCAATTTTTCTCTTGTTATGGGAATAATTTCCATGATTTTCTCGTGGAGAGATCGCATTATCAAGATATGATAGCTTGTATAATTTTGGATGTCTCAATATAATTAATAATGATAATCCTTTCCATTATTAGTATACCATGTTCTATAATTACGAATTACCATCTCCATGAATACTTTTGAATATATTCCTTTAATATCATAAAATCAAATCAACGACTTTTCCATTGTGAATATATTTCGGTATAAACAAAGTAGTATCACTTATTTTGTAAGGAATATATTTTTGTATACTTGTTATTAAACAATCTATATATGATAACTCTCTTAGTTATATTAATGAAATATATATAATGATTTATATATAAAATATCATTAACGTATTTATACTGTATAAACAATCCTTTATGTAAATAACTCATTCATTCAATTGTTTATCCATTAGATTCTAATTCATATATATATATATATATATATATATATATACCTAAGTGTCTTATATATACACATATTTTAAGGTTGCTCTCCCCATAATTTGGCAACTACGCAATCTACCATTACTTATGGTAGCTAGATTCCTTCCGCTACATCATCAAAATGTAGAGAACCCAGGTTAAACTTTACTATATCCCGAAGGCCTTGTTAACCACTAGCATATCCCTCTAGTGTATTTTGTTTCTGGTCGTTTAAGTTGCGTCAAAGTCTTAAGTCCCCTAAATCTACAACTTACGGAATTAATTACCTAACTTACAAGGTTTTACTGGTGGGGCCTTAACATTGAGCACCTTACCATAAAACAACAATAAACAATCAAAATTACAAAATATTAAAGTGTATACAAGATGGATGTTATATCCTTCCCCCCTTAAAAATAACACCATCCTTGGTGTTCTTGTTTTTTGCAAATTTTTCTCTCTCTTGAGTCATATTTTTTTGTTTTATCTTTTCTGTTCTGATCTCCTTCAATCTTTCTTGATTTTTACAGGTTGCTATTATTCAAGACGTGTATTATTTTGTCACAATATCGGATCTACCCAAACTTTATTCAGTAAAACGTGTCAGAATTTTATAATTCAACTTAAAACATAAATAATGGGCCCTTTTCCAACACCACAATTGCAATTTATGGGACAATCTTCTAGTCTTTATTGTATCATAATAAGTAATTATTTCTCAATAATATAATTGATTTATAAGTAATCCATTTGGATACTTAACTACTCCTTCACCCGAGGTAAACATTTATTTTATTCATAAACTATTTCACATAATTTTTAATCAAAAACTTCAAAATTTCTCCTTCACTTTTGGGGCAATTTTTCCTATTCGAGTCTTTCTTCACATTTACACATTAACACATGTAACAACCTAATTACTTGTAAAATATGTTAACACATTTTTTTGTTCATTATATCATGGAGATGAAAAAAATATTTCCCCAACTCTTTTGTTGATCATCAAACTCTCCCTTGAGTTCTTTTACCAAGACCCGTGTGGACTTACAGAATATATTTGAGGTTACTCTCCCTTTTGATTGCTAGTCAAAATTTTTCTACTCAATGACATCGAGCATCGCCCTGTCTTCTAAATGTTGACATTTTTCCTAGGTATTTTCATTGATATCATAAAATATTTCATGATTCCCCTCAAGCCCCCTTGCTTGAGTCCAGGAATTCCTTTTCCACCCAGCCTTCCGCTCAAGTCCAGGAAAAACAAGGTAGAGTTAGATCATCAAATTTTTCCACTTCATTTTCCTAACACCAATGTGATCACACAACAATTATTTTCCTAACACCATTGTGCTCCCACAACATATATTTTCCTTGTCAATATTTTTAATTACAAACTTTGATTATTTGCGACACATAGACTTCGTGCTTAATGTGTTTGCACTGTCATTGCCATGTTCCATGAATAAACATCATGGTTAGTTTTAAGATAATCATCATCTATCGATAAACAAAATTTCATCAATTTAATCATCAAAATTTCATAAGTTGTAATGATTTGTACTTATTCCATAATTCATGATTCATATAATTTTGTAAACCATCCATAATAAGTCCTTACTCATGTTTGAGAAATTGAGCGAAATTTATTTTCACAAGTGAATTTATAATCCATGTTGTACTTTGATCATGACAATAGTCATAAACATGGTAAACCCTGTAATGTCTCTACATAAATAATCTAATCCACAGTTAATCCTTGGTCCATAAAAGCCTCAAAATCCGACAATTATAATAAGATAAAAAAGAAAAACAACACTCTTTCTTGTGTGGTTTAACTCTATTATTTAAGACAGTGAAATTTGTAACTAATAGTCTATTTCAATTAGTAGTGCTCGTGGCATAATCCTGCAATGTTAGTAAACAACATTATACGAAATTCATTTACTCATCACTTTCAAAGAAAAACATATTTACTCATCTATATTTGGATAGTTACGAGTGAAGAGGCATTCCAATTCTACAGTATATTAATGAGTGGTAAGCTAGAGACATAGAAATCCAAAGTGGTACATAGTTCTATTTACCTATCACTTACTTTAGAGGAAACAATATACAATTTGATGGGACTCTTGTACTTTCGAGTGAAAACCCCCTTTTAACAAGGCGACGCAAGCTAGAAATACACACGTATTAAAAGCTTTTATAAGGAAAACAATAATGGATAATGTTCATTAAAGGTAACCGTAGGTTTAGAATTATCCTAAATCAATCCACTCCTTTTTCAAGAATTTCAACGTTGGTGCAACACACTTGTAACCAATGTGTTTCAAATAGCCAACAATGTTTTAAGATGATGGGATGTATTATGGTTCAAAATATTAGATTTCGTTACTTACATATGAATACTTTCTATGGTGTTAACCTAACTCACCTTTTAACACAACAACATAATCATAAAAGAGTACATATTGGTACTTTACTTAATATTCCCAATCCTCTAATTTTAGTATTAGCTACTACATTTGTATTATCACAAATTACATGAAATACACCCATACCCTAAGGAGTATTGTTTTTCTAAGTTACCCACTCTACTTCTGCTCGTAACACATTAGCATTTAGTTTTGGCCTAAAATAAGCTTTTAAATTTAGACTTCTCTTTCAATTACATTATGTGTGTAAGAATTGTTCTTAACAATACATTGAACAACTAATAATTAGTTCTGAACCAAATCTTATGATAATCCTAGCATTTCCATCCCTACAACCTTCTTTACATAAGCATGGTGTCATTAAGTTTTCTTCAAGTAGTGATGATTTCTACACTACCCAATACATAAGGTTTCATACTCTTTACAATAACAAATACTCTTCATAATGTAGAGTAGAAACATGACTTCCACTATTTCCTAGTAATAATTATTACCATTTATGCCTTTATATATAGCTTTCAACATTTATTGCTAGGAACCTATGCATTCTTTTCCTAAGGGACCCATAGTTCATTACGCATCTAAATGGTGCCCTATGTTTTTACAAGGTCTCCGTTAGTACAAGTCTATCATTTCCATATATATATATATATATCACTAGAGGCAATTCTAAGAATGACTATAATTCTTCCTTAATGTATCAGGAGTAAACTTTATAGTCCAACTTCTCATTCTGATTTTGTAAACATACACATAACCTTTAAGACAAGATGGACAAATTACTCACACACTTTGGGTTTTATTCTAGCGATAATGTAATAACATACCTTTTCCATGACATTTTCTTTTCCTTATCCTCTTGGTTACCTCTTTCAATTTTTGAAAGCCCATTCAGATAACTTAATTCTCTCATCCATCATTTCCATGCATCCACAAAAAAAATCATTTGATTGGTTAGTTTTAACCTTCTTCCTACTTCCTAACTTCATGTGGAGCCCAAATAGGCTCAAGTGGTGTCACTTTAGCTCTGATACCATTTGTAACATGACCAAATCAATACAACAAAAAAAACAAATTCTTTTCAAAAGACTATTTATACCTTTGAACAACTATCCTTAAGACTTATGAGTGGTAATATACAAACTAAAACACATTGTAAGTCAATCACCGAAAAAATCATAACACATCTGTATTAAAGTCAATTATTTAAATCCTTCCTAAGATTAATATATGTATATTACTTAATATGTTAGGAAAGGACCCTAATCAATAATTCTATCATTTATTCCACAAAATTAGACCATCTAACATATTATAATCGTTGACTAAACAATCTTCTTTTGTATTTAGAACACTCATATTAATCCACTCCACTATTTACGTCATCATTATCACTAGAATAAAGTATATATGAAGAACCTCAAGAGAACATAAAATATCAAACACATCAAGAGCACATAAGAGTGGGACCAATGTATGTGGTTCACCCAATGCACTGGTTGCCCCCACCAAACTGTCACATCATGTAATATTTATCTAAATAATAGGTTACAATCAGCAACAACTTTGTTGCCATACTTTCTTTACGTTGAGTCTCATAGACTCCCTCTCAGAGAGTATTGCTAAGCTATTCACTACTAATATCAAGCTACGACAAGAGTTTTTATATTATTTAACAAATTGTTTCGGTATCCTTACGAGATTACTATAAAAAATTCAGCATCCATACCTCCTTTATTCTCAATGTTGGTACATATAAACATAGCATGTGAAAGAGAAAAAATAATATTATAACAGTAAGATTTGAAACTTCCAATGCATTCTGCAACTCTACATCATGCATTTGCAAGCTATGGACTATGCTAGCCTTTATAAAATAAGCAGTACCTAAATTTCATATTCCATATCTATACAATAATTCCAAGGTATTTACCACAATCGTATTAATCTAAATCGCATTTACGGTTCTGTAATGAAAATAAAAAAAGCAAACATGGATTTTCTAGATCCATACTCAACCAAATATACACTTAGGTATAAGGACAGTTGCATTTATGGTTTAATGCAAGGAAAAACCAAATCCAAACCTGGAGATGCCCGCAAATCAAATACACAGTGAGGTATAAATGGCATCTATCGTTTAATGCAAGGAAAATTAGAAAGCAAACAATGCAGACCCAACTAAAATTTTGATCCATACCTTTATAAAATGCAGGTCTAGAAAATCGATCCAAATCTTACTTATATCGCAGGAAACCTATTTTTTAAATCATAAATGCAAACAATGCACACACAACTAAAATTTTGATCCATACCTTTATAAAAAGCAGGCATAGAAAGTCGATCTGAATCTTACTCATATCGCATGAATCCTATTTTGAAAATCATAAACGCAAACAATGTAGACATAGCTAAAATTTCAATCCATACATTTATAAAACGCATGCATAGAAATTCGATCCGAATCTTACTCGGATCACAGGAATCCTATTTTGTAAATAATAAGCAGACATAGCTAAAATTTCAATCCATACCACAGCAATCAACGGAGTCATTGATCCAATCACCGACAGGTATAAAGGATTAGATCCAATACAATGATTTGAATGTGGATAGTAGTCAATATAAGTGTTTAGATGAATAAAAAATTCACTGTAAAAAAGATTGCAGCAATCACAAGAGTCATTGATCCATTCATCGACAGGTATAGAGGGTTTGTAATGTCCCTGTAGGTCCTTGATGCCAATGAGTGCGGAAAAAAGGGTATTATTATTATTTTTATTTCCTTTATTGCTATAAAGTGGTCGAACCAACTAGCCGCAAACTTTACAAGATATTTCGAATCCAATGTGTCAAAACCAAGTGCGTGGAAAGTAGAGTAGTAGGTTAATAGTGACGATTTTATTATCTTTTACCGTGTTACTTTCCGTCTCTACCATAGGCTCAAAAGTACAAGATACTTGTGCCAGTACATGAAGAATTAATCTGAGTTCTTAATTCCCCTTAACTAAGCTCTTAGTTATTAAGACTTTAATAAGAAAAAAATCAAAACTATTTTGTAATGAAGCCCATATACCTCCGTGCAATTTTGGTGAAATGGGAATTAGAATTCTTCCTGGTACACTATCCACAACACATCATGTTAACACTATCCACAACACATCATGTTAATTTCTTGAGCAGGAAAAATCACATAATTGGAAATACCATTAATAACCCATGCACCCAACATTAAACATTGTTAAGAATTGAGCATACATAAACATCATAAAGCAAAACCAAAGACAAGACAACAATTCACGTGGTTCACCTCGTCCATGAGGCTACCTCCACCAATTTGCTTTTTTTTATTGTGTATTAGAGAGTAATTACATTGTCATGGTACAACCCCATCCATGGCCGGTTTACCTTGCCTCAAATCTCCTCGGAGAGAGATACTGGCAACTGAAAAGTTGCCTTTCTTTATGACAGTTTGTAACAGCATTTACAGTTCCTTGGACCCATGAGGAACTTGGCTTTAAACCAACATTTCATACTGAATAATGAAATCCTAACAATGTACAATACAAATCATACTAGCAGGAGTACTAGAATGATCTCTTTACAATATAAGGTACAATATTTGTAGTCATTATAGTCTCTAACTTTCAAGCATCCATTTCTGCTAATAAGTAACCATGATAGTAGGGCACAGAGTAATGAATCCTGCAAATTAGTCTCACATTCCTATACATGAGTAAGCAGATGGATTTATATCTTCATACATATATCTATATATTCTTCCTCCCTAAGAGAAAGGCTATCACCCAGGTGAGTGCCAAGTCAAAGGATTTCCCATATCAGCATAACTACTGGGGGGGGGGGTAGAATGTAGTCCTGTAAAAGAAGTAGGCACAATTGCAATCTTCGGAAACCTGTTTTCCTTGGGTCCATACATTGCCTAAAACAGACAATGGATTCGTCAGTATTTATAATTTCAGGACAATAATTTATGATACATACCTTGGATCTGATATTCTTACAAAGAGGACTTCACTAAAAATTTTGCCAAGCACATACAAAACCTAGACATTTTTTAATGACGGTTTTCAGTCTATAAGATAAATGCATTTACCTCGGCCCTTTACCAATTTGTGAAGAGTTTCAAACCGCGAATCCCAGTAACGTTTTCCCCATAATTTATTAACCGACTCAACAATTTTACCAACGCAGACATGAGATGTAAACTGCACCTGAGTTTTACCATAAACACCGGTAATAAACGTTATCAATAAATTGCTTCATTCTACAGTGTTCATCAAAGAATGAAATTGTTGGCGCTTACACTATGGCCCATACTATTATTAAAATGCAAAGGTTAAAGAAAACGAAGTGACAAGACGCGGCTGTTAGATCTTTTGGAAGTTTCGCGTCACCGAGGAGGAAACCCAGGTAATCCCAGCAGATTACCAACACAGAAACTAGATCACAGCACTCAGCAAACTACACCTGTTAGCAAACGTGTAATGTCCCTCTTCTACACCCCAAGAAATTCGGGTTTCTGAATGTAAGATGTACTCATTCTTCTGGTGAGGAGCTCAAGGCCAAGGCCCCGCCAGAAGAAAAATGATAAAATCAATATAGTCGAAAATCCAAGTTGTAGGCTTAGGGTCTTTTCGCAGCTTAATGATGGGAAAATTGAGCCTATGAAGACAAAGGAGTAAGCTTATGGATCTCCTATTTATTGCCGTAATCAGCCCCAAATTAAACTACCCTAGCCTAGCCCTTAGCTACAAGGAAGTTTGAGCTGCGAAGGAGGAGGTTTACCTCCTTTTTTGAGTTCGACACAAAAAGGCCGATTAGTTATAAAGTTTAATGAAAAGAAGAAAAAAAAAGAGAAAGGGAAAATAGCCAAGCAACTTAGTCAACTTCAGGTAAAAGGGTATATGAAGGATATACAGCATTATGTTATGCATGCATATATATATATATATATGACATTATAAGTAAAGAAACGATCTTCATATATATAAGTATATATGAAGACTATACATCATTATGTTATGCATGTATATTATATCTATATGAGCATACTTTGCCTAAAAATGGCGATATACCATGCTTTAATACTTAGGCTAATGCAATTAGACTCACGTTGTGTTGGTCGCACATATGTTTAGCATATCATTTCATTTATATACCTGCTTATTAAAAGCTGATGGGAAATGCCTATGTGGGTAGGTATAATAAGCAAAATTCTTGGACGCCATTATAGTGCGTTTCATAATGGTGCTGAAGAATTAATTGTGAAGTTAGAACTGACAAAGAAAAAGGTCTTTGGTAAACAAGAAAAATGAATGCATGTCGTCAATTACTCAACAACGAAATTAAGGAGAAAACCCAGCTAAATAACTGCAACGTTAATGTCTATTACACCCATAATAGAAAGCTTTGCAGCATTCTGCATTTGTTTGGCATGTCAGCAGCAACATTAATTGCTCTGCTCAGCCATATGAGAGGAAAATCGATTTTCTCTGCTCTATGAGAGACAATTGAGTGCGCTGCTCCGGCATGGGTATTCAATTCATTTCGAACAGTTTCGGAATTCTGGCATTTTATGTGGTCTTGGATTATGAAATATTTCGAAAAGGATGACCTCATTAAAAGGTAACGACTGCATTACTGCCTGAATTCAAGGGAACTCTGCGCAACATGCAGGATAGACATTTTCTTTGAGGCTGTTTTTTTTTAAGTGAGGAGACAGGAGTTGAAGTGGGGGGGTGACTCTCTCCATTCTTCAGGAGGAAAGTACTCTGCTGGTTGTTTGCTTTTGGGGAAAATGATTTATGCTCCTTTATGGAGAAGAACCTCGGAGTGATACGGAAGAGGAAGAGGAGAACTCCTCTTAGGCGCTATTCTGCAGCTTGTTGAGGGATTAGTGTGAGAATTAAGGGAGAGGGACTCTCCGACTTGACAAGGAAGAACGAGAGCCATTCGTTAAATCTGTATGCTAGATATATTTAAAGGAAGGATTGGCCAGGAGCGGCGAACCCTCATCGCAGGGAGGATACATTGAGAGTGAGGGAAGAATACCAGTTCTATTCTTAAAATGAAAGGTATGTGTTTTTCCTTTTCTAAATCGGCGATCCTTACATTAAACATAACATAAAGGCGGACAATTGGCTGGG